>OZ023153.1:10693664-10706693 GCA_963675895.2 Styela plicata | reverse complement strand
CTCTCTGTCATCTTTATCTCTGCTCTTAAGTATTAAATGTTTTAAAATTTTCATTATATTTTGCTTGCCATTAAAGCATGGGGGAAGAACATAATTTTTAATTATGTATATACATCTACTTCGTTGAGAGTGTTGTCAATTATATAAATATGTGCCACCAAGACGCGGTCTATCTATGACATGAATGCTGACTCATAATAACATTTTTTTTATTTGGTTCTATATTAAATATGCTTTGTAGTTTTGGCTTCAATTTTATGCAACAAGATCTGAATGTTAATACTCCACAGTACACAATTGTCATAATAAATTAATGTAGATGACACGGTTTTTCTCCCAAACTCACCTATCACACACAAAACGGATAGCATAGTGATATATCATTTTTATCCTGCGGGAGCGGGAAGGCTGGAACATATATGGAAAAATCATAGAGTCGATTACTCGAGCGTCTTTCCCTGCACAGATAGCAATTCCGAATAGGTACATTAAAGTTTGAGTGTCAGTATTTGTATTATTCTATTGTTCTGCGCATAGACCCGGCGCTTGGGGGGGTTCGGATGAGAGGAGAGCCGTAAGCCACTATATTCCACGTCAGCAGAACTCACAGTGAATCAACCACGACGTCCCAAGTAGACCTCTAGTATATACTACATCATCCCTCATTGGATACGACCAGCGTCTGGGTGGGGGCGGTAGGGACGATTCAGAGACTGATCGTGGACCTGAAACCTTAAATCTCTATTAAAATATATATTAAAAAACAAAACAGTAGAATGTGGTTCCACTTTATCTGGCCGTCGCCCAAATCACAATCTTGGCCATTCGTTTTACCACATTATATGATAACCACCAATCCTTCGTAGAGAATACTCTGTATGGCCTAACTCTTATCAATATAGTTTGGCATTTGAGTAGAGTTGAGACGAGAGAGCAGTCGGGTTCGAGTCACCATTCAATGGGGTAATAAACATGGATAAGCCTAAGTAGAAGCAGGGAATTCAGGCTTCTCTGACAAGAGTGGAGGCTGGAATAGCGCCTTGGTCAGAGTGATCAAACTCCAAGTTAAAAAAACGAGCTTATAAAACGGATTATCGTGCCCTGCGAAATACTACACTGAATGAATATCATAAAAAGTATACTATTTTCAATCATTATTTTTACTGTCATGGAACTAAATTTAATAAATCCATGAAGTAATCTCTGTATATCTTCTGTAAGTTTCAACAATTCCTTTTAAGGGAAAATTTGCAAAAACAGTCTCATTAATTTGTATATATCTGTCTCCCTTTACTGACTGATCAGGGGTGGGACAATGAGCTATAGCCGAACTCATGATGTCATAGCTATTATACCGACGCCATGTCACTAATTCTACATTCTCTAAAGCGCTGGTACATATTTTCATTTCTATTTTCGAGAAATACCTGTATAGGATAGGATATGGTTTTTTCATCCGTGGCAGAGGAAAGCCGAGATCACAGCTTATATAGCGAACCAAGACTTCTTCTGCAGATACCAGTTCCAAATGGGAGGTGAAATATTTCAGCTTATACATTATTGATCTCATTTTCCCTTGCATAGATTGTGATAGAGTGTTGATTGAGGAAGTCGTGAAGCAGTGAGCGTTTCGTGCATCACCGAGTGAACCGTGCAAATCGTCTCAGTGTGCAACAGGGACGCTCGGCGAGCATATTAATCACATGGTCCTCGCGGGTTGATTCGAAACTAGCTACCCAGAGGATTGGAGGTGGCGTAGCCCCAAGAAGCGTGTTTAGCTAGAACAGCTTTTACACCGATTGAGCTAACCGCGTACAGGCACGCTAAATGGGAATTCTCTTTCAATATAACCTTCACTCTGAACAGTCCTTTAAGCTAATCACTCCATCAACAAAAGGAAGCAGTAATCTTGACACTCTTGTCAAAGAATATTATTGTACATTTTATTTTATCAATTCCATCTCGTAGAATTCTTCCTATGCCTTGTTTTTAGTTTTAAACCGTTTATCTTATTCTCACAGCCAACCGGGGCTAAATAACAGGTGGATGAGAGCACTGGCATCCATCTGGAAATCTGAGAAAAGATAAAATGAAATTTAGAAAGGTATGACCGTTTAATACCGGAAATTTCAAAATTTCAAATTAAGTAATACATGCCCAATATTCTACAAAAGTGTAATTAGATTTATAGAGTAGGCCATGACTGCCCTGAAAATTTCTTTCATCCAGAAATAATTTGTTCCATTATTTTGCTGTTAAGTGTCGCGTCACCGATTGATCGAGCGCAAAAAAGATTGCCGGGCAAACTGTGACTCATGCCTGGACAGAACAAATTTTCTGATCAAGATATCTTTTCTACGGACAACATACATTATTATGTGTCTTAGTATCCGCAGTATAAATTCAATAAGAAAATAAATAATTCAAAGAAGAAAAGTTTTATTATTGTACCTTCACTTGCACTTCTTCTGTTTTAACAATAAAGCCGTTATCGAACACAGTAAAATCGTCCGTGAATATTTTTCTTGTTGGTCGACAGACACAGGGAAACGGTTTTTTTTTTTAGTGCATGGTTCATCGAAGTCTCTGTTTAGTAAATAAAAGTTAGGAATGATATTTTCATTTTATTGAAATTCACTCTGAGCAAGGTCGGAAGCTTCTGGGCATTTTAAAGCTTCTTCGTTCACACTTTGCTTGCTTATTGATAAAGTTGATGGTTATATATAGTTTTATACCTGAAATGTTATTTGAAGCATAACCGCGTTCCTGTATTGTATATATTTCTATGTGATGTATATCGTATTAAAATAATAATAAATGATGAGATTTCAATTAAGACCAATCTTATTTTATACCTGCATTCTTTGACAATGTATTGTACCGCGGGCCATAATGTAACTTCTGTTTTTACATTGTTTTATCATTTCTGTATCCTTTTGTGACCGTGATATATACATGGTCTAATTGCACATCGAACTCCCCACGTTGTCTACATTCATCAGGATTTTTCCACCTGGGTGAGGAAATCGAAAACTGATTGGAATTATATACTATGGAATTTAACATGGTTCAGTTTGGTTTGGCCAGTTCATCTCGCCGAAAGGACTCTTCGATATGAGCCAGCTAGACTACTGCGTAGGTTCGAATGAGGGATATAATGGGAAAGCCTGGCATCATTAAAACTTTGGCCAAGTTGGGAAAAATAAACCATCGAGTTATCGTTTACCATAATGAAACCGGTCTATTTTTTGGGTCCCAGTTATATTCTGATACCAGAAAAAGGCTTGAGAGAATGTAGCTCCGGTATTTCTGCAAACACGGAAAAAGCTCCGCCTTTCTGTGCTATATTTTTGCGAATATTCACACCATGAAATATTGCCTGTGACCGTGTTTTTCTTTTTACTCGGTTTGAAATAGTCGGCGATTGTTAATTCTGAACCGATTAAAGGCCTCGCTTTCGAAAAAAAAACTACTATTCGTATACGAGAAATGTTAGTTTTGATAGTTGGAAAATAAAAATAGCAAGTAATATTCCTCAATATTTTATTCATATACTTACGGAGGGGATTTTTATAATTGCAGGAAGGAAGTTTCGAAAGTCCATCGTTCAAATCCAATCTTTTTGGCAGTCGTACAGCCAAGTCGGACAAACACAATGGTCGCACAAGTAAGAAAGATACTCAAAAATCAGAAGATTCATATTTGAATGATTATATTTTCCTGATATAATTTTTTTTTCGTGAAAACACACATTATATAGATTTTTTCAAAAAAGAGAAAACGTTTAAAACTCACGCATAAAATTTTTCCTGTTACATCTGAAATTTTTTTCGTGCTGTGATAGTTTTTTCTCGCGTAAAATAAAAGTTTTTCAGATTAACTTTTCTTTCTACTTATTATTTCGTCATCACGTGTGTTAACGCTTATACAAAAAACAAAATGGTGTGTTTACACGGAATGGGAGTTTCCGATATTTATACAAGTTTATCATTTAGGCTTTATTTTTAGAAATTTAAGGCCTGAAGTTGTGACGTATTTTTCAAATATATGAACTTGAAGAAAATCTTTCAATATTTAATGATAAAGTATGAGATAACAATCTAAAAGGCTTTAATCTCATTTGGACTATGGTTGAATAAGGTTTCGCTTAAACGAAAAAAATCATTAATTTTTTTTTACTTTTTTCCTCGGAAAGAATGAGTCAGTCAACAATAAATTGTGTCGCAGAAACGTTTGTCTTTTGCTGACAAAAAATTTTTTTTTTGGACGCGTATTATTTGGGAAAAGTTTAGACTAGATAATATTGAATACTTCACTTATTAACAAATTTGCATACTTCCTTGAAACTTACTAACGTAACTTGAAGTCGAAAAATTTTAATTCAGTTCATATTTAATTCAATTCGTTTTCGCGTGTTTAACTTTCGAAATAAAAACGGTATAAAACAACAAAACAAAAATGCAATTTCATTGAAGATGTTTTCGGCTTAAAATATTTACAATGAACAATTTTAAAAAGCTCCATTTATTAATCATTAGGGTGAATATACTGAAAACATACCTGATTTAAATAAAAGCAGGAACCCCTTTTTATTTAAAACATTTGTAATGATATAGCATGCTTACAATATTTTGAAGTTAAGCACGCGAAACGAATGAACCGACGGGATTTGGGAAATGAAATAACACAGCTAACACCACTATCTATATAAACGTTTTAACAAAAGTTTGCCTTCACATAGATTTTTCAAGATTCTGCTGAAGCACCTTGGTCTATCTAACCAAGATTGTGTTACCAGGAAACCTAGTTATTTTTTTACTTGTATTTGTCGTGCATACAATTGTTATACTGGCCAATGGATGGTCGCTAATAAGCTCAAAAAATACTTCGTTTGCTTTCGGACTGATACAATCGATTTTGGTCAAATTTGACCAAAATTGATTGCATTTTTGTCGTTAAATATGAAAATCCTTGTTCACTTAACAAGTCTTCGTTCCTATGAACGATTCACGACTGATTCGAATAAATTGTGCTTCGAATCGATTCAAATAACTGAAAATGTTCAGTCTTAAATCTCATTGGTCTGAATTTGTGCCCAATCGCCCCAATCATATCTCAACCAAAAAATACATATAGCTAATCCCCGTATTCCACCACACTTTAGCTATAGTTTTCATCTATTTACCCTTGGAGTGTTGACAGGTGCAATAGTTAGTGTTATACTCTGCACATTTTACCAAATACTTCGGGCCTATTAAAAACAACTACATAAGAGTTGACATTCGCAAGCACAGATATATGATCGGGAAGTAGTCTCGAAAGCAAATGCACGAGCTAACGACAGATTGCTGCAAACGTAGACAGCAAGTCCCTGCATATGCCTGGAAAAATCCTTGCGAATGAGAAGCAAGTAACCCTCAACACCGAAACCTGAAGACGAGATTCCAGGATTGAGGTTGGTCACGCAGAAAGGGAGAGTAAGGACGCGAGGTCTATTTCTTCGCAAGAAATGGTTCAACAGAAACAAATTCCCCCCAACCCCCCAAATATTAGGTATGTACGACGGGCTTTAGAATAGTTTCAATGTATTTCCTGCGTGTCGTAAGAGGCGACTAAAAGGAAGAAGCAAAAAAGTGGTAAATGGTTTTTACCATGCCCAGGGCAGATACCACTCACTGCATTTTACCATGACAATTCAGTACCGTTTGGGATGTTTTCCGTTTGGCGTGCAGTTGCTGGTGCTACATCTTTTTAGTAGCTCTCTGGTTTATAAGTGGCCGTTAGTTGGTCCATTTCCATTCAAGCACTGTGCCCGACCTTGCTCAGAGTGAATTTAAAAAGAGAAACTTGATTGAGATGACATTCTTAGCACCCCCCTGTTAAGGGGTGCACGTGACTAGGAGCTATTGTCTTTGTTTGAACGTGATGACGTGATTAATTTTGTTTTGTTTGTAAATAGTTATTCCAGATGAGAGTGATATTTTCCCAACCCTTAAAAAATAAGCATTACTAACTATTGTGCGGGAACATTAGTTTGTTGATATGTGATGCTAGTTAGTAGTATGTAAAACTTTAAAACGTAATATTTTATACTTGCGTTGGGTTTATACGTATCATTCTACATGAGCGGACATGCGGCTGATGAGGGTAGCGTTCCAACTCAATCAGAAATTTTAGAATTTCAAGCGTTGGTGTGCGATCCATCAGTTATTTTGATACTTCACAAAAAATGTTTTGAAAAAATTTCCCGACTAGGAATCTCTCGTTGACAAAGATTAACAACATGAACCAAAATTTTTTTGGACACCTACAAGAAAACAGCAAAACATGTTGTTTCGGTATTGCACCATTTGTCGATGTGACTCCTAATCGTGTCCCACTTACCTACATTCTATAGACTTTCATGCTGGAGAAAAAATATGTAATTTTTTAGTAACTCAACTATCTTGATTAGATAGACCAAACTGTGCTTTGGTAGAATCTTAAAAATCTATAACGATAAAAGAAATTTCTTCGTTTCGCCGATACACTGCAAATGAATATGATTTAACATTTGTTAACAAATAGTTCTCTCGTTTCACTTTTTCATCGACCCACATCAATTTTATCATTAGCAATCCAAATTTATACAATTAGAATGGCAGGTAATGTCAGAATATATCCTCGAACTAAAATAAGGTTACAAAGGGCGGAAATTGATTTGCCACGCATGAGTCATAGATGGGCCATGACATGGGTTCGAGATTTATACCACTTGACGAATGTATTGTGGCAATTAGCCATGATTGTTTTGTTTTAAGTATAAGTCGCTGGTGGATTACGCTTATAAATTTGCAATTCCAGTCAGAAATTTTATTTTGTCAAGTATGCGTCACAGATAGAACGCGTTTAATCGACCCCTTATTATCACTGCACATACTTAACAAAAGATATTTTAACGAAATTTTTTTAAAGATATTCCTGATTGGGTTGATTGAAAATTAAAAATTTGCATAAATTAGACCAAGCATGGACAGTTGATAAAGCGCACTTAAAACCTTGATTAGTTTTTATTCACGGAATGACATTCGAAACCATAAGTTGGGCTGATCGCCTACGGCACAGATAGGGAATTCCTAATGCTCATTTTATGGCTGATTTATATGTCATGTTGAATATTATGTTTCAATAATTATTTGAACTGATTAAAGAGGACTGCCTTCTTTTAACCACCCAATCCGTCATTTTATAGAATGTATTTCGCTTTTGCTTGCATTTCGGTACGAATATGGAATTAAACCCTTTAAATTTAAAAGTATATAAAAATTCAAAATTGGCCGATTTTTATGCATTAGTGAAATCTCGCAACATTTTGCTCTACAGGAAGGAGGGGATCATTTTTATTTCGCTTTGAAACTTGACTCAACTATTATACTATAACGCTTGGATGGTGGTTCTAAATTGGGCACTACTCACATGGCAGGGAAGATCCCACTCACTGCACTTCACTATAGCGGTTCAATTCTGTATGAAATTTTCTTTTCACCCACAGTGCAAGTGCTGGTTCCACATTTAGTAGAAGTTTGATTACCAGTAACCATTAGTTACCATTTAGGTACCTTATAGCAGGGGGAAAAACTGAATCCTCCGGAATTCAAATCTGATTCGGATATTTTTTTTTTTCCGAATCAGATCGAATCACTAATTCCATGTAAATAACAAATATCCAATTCTTAGTATTACGACTCTTCTCCATTGTGAAAATCAAGACATTCATTAGTTTATAATGTAATATTCTTAATTCAGACTTCATGTCTAGGAGCAACAACCATATTTCATATTTTAACGACAAAAATACATTCGATTTTTGTCAAATTTGATCAAAATCGATTGCATTTCATCGTAAAAAAAGGGAAATTTCACTTCATTCGACAAGTTTTTTGTTTCCATGAAAGATTTGCGATTGATTCGAATAACGTGTGCTTCGAATCGTTTCGAATCTCCGAATCGAATTGCCCAGCCCTGCGTTATAGCAGCTGGCATTGTTTTTGGGGCAAATCAATGAACCTTATCACGATTAGATAAAACACGAATCCTTCATGTCATATCTTAGTAATGTAAAACATACTTCACAAGAATTTATTTATTTCTGTTTTAACACGTCACACAAGGCAAAAAAATAATAAAAACAAAGTAAATTTTTGTCCACGTAAAAGAAATCCCTTGGGCCCCAAAAAAATTAGTTATTTTAGTTTAATTCCCCCTTGAAATAATTTTTTTTCCACAAAAAATTTCTTTATTTTTTCATCCCGGGAAAAAGAAGCCAACCAATTTTATGGTCCGGGCACTATGGTTTGCAATCCCAAAATTGGTACCTGTGGAAAAGAAGAAAATTAAAAAAAACAAACCATTTATTAAAACACGTTTCCCTGTCCCAGCCCAATTTTATTTTCAACAAAAATAAACATCCTATACTGGGGGCTGTGGACGTTATTTATTTTTTTTACCCCTTGAACCCCGAAATCCCAAATAGTTGGAACCCGAGGCCCCTAAACATAAAAAAATTAATATTTTTAAAATTAATTTTTAGGAATTTTTAAGTTGAAAATTGACCCTTTTAAATTGGATTCGGGCAAATATCCCTGTTTTTTTCAAAAACAACCTGGGACACCCATCGTTTGTCAAAAATTACCGTTTAAAACGATTATAAAACCTTCCCAGAACCCATGAAAACCCCCCGAAAACAATGAAATCCTGAAACCCCCAAAATGGTCCCCCCCCCCCCCCCAATTTCCCGATACTGGGGTTTTGTACCCCCCATACAAAGAAAAGTTTTCCAAAAGTGGTTCAACCCCGTATCAGAGTTTCCATAAACACAAAGAACCCACACAAAACCAATAATTTTTGGGGTGGGAATTCCCGACCAAACCACAGAGTTTTTGAAATGGGGCCCGAGTGGTTTACCAATGGGTCCCCCCCGGCCCACCAATCCACAAGTTTCGGGAGAAAAATCTGGGTTTATTGAAGTCCCCGTAACAAAAAAAGGCGGGGCCCCCAAAACTACTTTGGGTGGTTCCCCCCAAAATCCTTAGCCCCGTTTACCCTTTTAATAAGGTGGATTTGTTTTAAAAAAACATTTCTCTTTATAAAGGGGAGTTTTTTTTTGAAATCCGTTAAAGTACAGAACTAATGAGACTGTGCAGCGGTTTTTTATAAGGTAAAAAAAAAAAAAAATGCCATAGTTTTAAATATTTATTTTATGTTATTAGCGGGTCCCACTCTCCTATTCAGCCCTTTACGAATTTTGCGTGGTGGATTCCTCTTTGTCAGTGGGGGCCGAAAACTAATTCCAGATCCTGTTTAAATCCCCCCCAAACCAACACCTCTGAGCTATCTAGTTGATTTTATCCCATTTCCCACCCCTTGGGAAAGTTTGTGGGACCAAGGGTCCAAACAATTAATTAATTTTGGCCCCCTCATCCGGACTACCACATTTTTACCAAATACCTTTCCCGGCCTATAAAAAAAAATTAAAAATGTAGAATTTTGCAAAAAATTAAAAGCCAATGAACCAAAAAACTGGGGTTTTTTTTTCAAACAAAAGTTTTTACATCAGTGGTATATAGATAATTTTTGTGGAAGGTTAAAAATTTTTCCCCCACAATGCCGGAAGGAAAAAATAACTTGATTGGTTTTCCCCCCAACTTCCCTAATTAATTTTTTTACTGGGAACGGTATTTTATTGGTGTTGTTTAAGACACCTCAACAAAAGAATTGTTGTTAAACAAGTCAGAATTACTAAACAAGATTATTTGAAAGGCCCATGAAGGTGAAGAGGATTAAGCCGTTTCACAAACCCCAGTCCCCCCACCCCCCCCCCCCCAAATAAAAACACAATAAAAAATTTTTCTTATTTGGGTCCCCCCCTCCATTTTGCAAAGTACAAAACCCGCAATGCCGCCTATCCCATGTCGGAGAATGAATAAGAAAAAACATGAAACCGAAATTGGTTTTTGCCAAACATATTAACAAGAAACGATGAACTTAAAAAAACATGATTGTTTTTCGGGTTGTTGTTTAAAACCCCTTCCTTGTCCCCAATTCCGTCCCCCCCTCCCCCCCCCTTTACCTGCATTTCTATAGATTTTTCCATCCTTATTCGGGGTGGGTTTTTCAAGATTAAACCCTATGACCCCCTTTTTCCGTCCCTCCCATGGCCCGGGAAGTTGGTTAAACGAATTTCCCCCCTTTTTTCGAAAATCCAATGGAAAATACACCTTTTAACATTTGTATTCTCTTTACAACCAACGACCAATCCGTTCCCGGAAAGAATATAAGTTAATGCATATGAAAAACAATGTTCCTGGAGGGTTTCAAAACCCTTTTTAAAAAGATAGAAGACCAAAATTTTGCAACTAGAAATAATAAAAACCCCAAAGCAAAACGAAGTACATTTTTTTTTTTTTGAGCTTGTTGTGCCGCGAAGAACCCCAACAATATTTCGCTTGATAACCGGATTAAACAAGTAAAACAGATTAATCACCTTTTCCTATAAATATCCATATTATTTAATACCGAAACCGAATACCTTTAAATTAACTAATGGTTATTTAAAAGGTCCTGTATTTTGTATCACCCCCCCCACCGTAACCTTAAGGCTCCCCCTCGATGTCGTTTGCAATTCCCACGTTAAATCAATGGTTTTGCGGCCTACGCAAAACCGGTTTTTTTGCTACTCCTTGTACCTTATGCCCCCATTGTAGAATGTTGGGCCAAAAACTTTTATGAAAAATGCCCCAAATAGCCATATAATGGCTAGGAATTGGACTGAACCCCCTGGGGCATTTTTAGGCATTTTTAAGACGGTGGGACAATTGGTTAGGTGGGGGGTTTTTTGCACAACTCTATTGGGAAACCCATCTTAAAAACACTCTTTTTTCTGCATCAATAATAGTCAATAAAAGTATTTTAAAAAAAATGTTAAGTGGGATGACGGAATTTTTATTTCAAAAAATTCAGAAGTGGGTAAAATGAAAATCGTTCAAATCCGAGGCATCCGTTTAAATGTCAAATCAGTCAGATGCTTCAAAAATCGATGTATCGGTCCCATCTCTAACATTAACGTCAACTCATAGCCCAGTATGACAATTCTATGCACAATAAAATACAAATACCAAACTGCGTTTAGGACAATCTTGAAAATCTATGTAATATGAGAAAATTTTTGTTAAAAAAAATTTTATATAGATGGTATTATTTGATACAAAATTAATTCTACTATGTTGGCTTCCATCTTAATAGTTAAATCTTTTATCTGTCAAATGTGATGAAAAGAAAGATAAGACCACTTACGGAGGATTTTTTAAGCTTACAATACGGCATACGAGGGGGTGGCCCCCCCCCCACCCTGGTTGGAGCCTTGTTCTGTTCTTCTTCCTGGTGGGGCCCCCAGATGCACATATTCCAATGAATGCAAAAAACGCTAAACCATGCTAGAAGTTTCATCGTGGATGCGTGCAAGAAAATGAATGTCTTTGTTCCATAGACCTGTAATAAATAGAATCCACGTTGTGTGCAAGTACTTCTCTCGTTTCATTTTTTTTTGTTATTCGCTGCTTATTACTGAGCAGTTTTAAGATTAGAAATGACATTTTTGAAACCATTAGCATTTTAATTTGTCACCTTAGGCGGGAATTGGGAATTCCCAATGTTTTCTTCTATTTAAAATCCGGATTGCTCAAATTAATAGATGAACTTTTTGTTTGCAAATACTCATGCATTCCAAATGTTGTTTTGCAAAAGGTTGTTAATGGTGTTAGGAGGGTCAATAACACTTAATATTTTTATAATTTGCCTCATTTTATCGCAACTGCTCAAAAAAAAGTTGGAAGATTAATTTCCATAAAGTGCCCTGACCCGAACCTTCAAACAAACGAGCATCCACTAATTGTTAAATTACTTATTGTGTTGTTATCCATTTAAAAAAAAGCGAAATGAAATTATGCGCGTTTCCATGTTTTATACAGTTTACACTTAAGCAACTAAAATTAAGTTGTTGAAAATTAACATGGCCTAGTTCCTGTTCGGTAGCTCAGTGGGTTAGGCGCGATGATATTGTCCGGAAGGGCGGTGTTTCGATGCCTGATCGTTTCAGCACCGAGCGTGCCTTCAGAAAGGCCATACACGGATAGCGGTTAACATAGAACAGTGACTCAGACACTAGAAAGGTTTGTCTCTAACGGTTGTTGGATAAGTTCATAGACAAGCCCATAGCGCATAATTCGAAAACCCTAAATATGGGAAAATTGACCATAACATCCGATTTGATCAGGCTTGGCGCAAAATTATTGCACCCTCGCACGATGGCATTTATTTAACAAACAGACATAATGGAATTTCTAACCCATGATGTTTTACCTTACGATGCAAGTCAATTTTTTTAAGTGTTGAATGTAAATTGTAAAGAATGGGTCAATGATGAGTCGTGTCTTGACAACAGTGGTCTTTAAGAGGGCCATTTCCTGATCAAAAACATAGGTTCTCCTTCCTACCAATTAGCTTAGCTGTAATTTATTAGACAATGAACATTTAGATATGATATTAAATTCAGTAAAATTTACCGTTTCATTTGTATTGAATGTTAAAAATTCACAAAATTGAACCAAAAATCTCCTTGCCGATAAGAATGAAGTCTACACTGTAACAAAAAAATGCAACCAAATCACTGTTTTTTTACAGGTAATTTTTTTAATTTGTGATATTAAAAAAATTCAGAATTCACTTTTTTTTAGCCAAATAGACGTTTTATGGAACGCAACACGAAGGTTCATCAACAGCCCATCAATTGGCATAAAATCTCAATCAACATGGCGTTGTTTCAACTTTTGAAAATATGGCAAATTACTTGCAAATGACCAGTAATTTTTACTGTGGGCTCCGCTGTTACAGTTGGTAAAAGTAATGCACTGTTTTGGGAAATGGGACCCCGTAAAAACCACAAGATTATAAGGTTTCGTTTCCAATACTATCCCTTTTAAAACATATGAAGCA
>OZ023153.1:10660930-10693564 GCA_963675895.2 Styela plicata | reverse complement strand
TTCGGTAAACACACAAAAATTAAAGAACCATGTGTTACAATTATGTCAGAAAACGTAGGTGTAGAAACAAACAACGGCGCATCTAGCATGGACTAGGAAATAGAGGACGATGTCCATATACCCGATAAAACGGCAGCGGTCGGGGAAACCCCGTTTAACGCTCCGTCGCGCTGCACCAGTCGGTGCCGATCTCCACGATTCCAAAGTCCACATGTCAGGCTACACGATTTTCCAATTCACACGTCAACAAAGTGCTCAGGCACGATCAAAGCTTTCTTTACACGTTGCTGAAACATAAAACATTCGAACTCTCGTAAATTTAGCGAGGAAATCGAATTAAAAAAATTTTTAATTACATCATAAAAACACAACAAATGGGTTTAATGAGGTACATTTATTTCTTTATTTTTGGAATTTTTCAAGAGAATATCTGTTCACTATACACAGAACCTTCATACACCAATTCAGAGAACAAAACACTGGTCAATGACCTCATGTAGGCTTCCGCTTCTGCCTCATCTTTCGATCTCAATTGTGCAGCAACCAAGTTTCCGAAATGACCAAACTTGTCCAATTCTTGTGCCTGATCCAACTGCTCAGAGCTATTTTTAGGTTATTTGTGAAGCCGAAACCTTCACCTTAAGCTGTATTCTCGACTTTCCTCTCCTGCAGAATGAAATGACAATCTATGATATTTGTTGTATTCAACATTTCCAGTGGCATGCAAAGATGACTAACATGGGCTATTTGGTTGCCTGTGTAAGCTTTTGTTTATTTGTGGTGGACTGGTAAAGAAAACTATATGCTTGTCGTGTGCAGGTAAGGTATGTCTTTAAATCTCTATATAACTTGGGTTTTGTACATTTGGGATTTTTTGCGTTCAAATGTCTTTTTTTTTCGTAAGGCTTTGGTGGCGCGATCCATCAGTGCCCCACTGAGATAGCCTATATTTTGTAGCACACCAAGAGCTGGTCGATAGAGATGGTCGCGCTTGATCGATCGCACTGGAGTTTCGAACGTGTAAAAATGCGGAAGAATTCGAGAGGTTCTGTCTAATCGTGCGTAAACTCGGAGCAAATAGTTTGGTGATCGCGCATTAAATATTTCAAGGCGCATTTTCGAGCTCCTAAATAAGTTTACTAGCGGAGTTTCGTGAACAGGGACTTTGATCCGGAATAAAATATCATTCTCCCGATCCTGACAAAATCCCGAACAGTACTTGGCCATTACTGGAGTTGCGCATTTCTAAATTGGTTTGTTTGCGTGGTTACCGTATTGGTAAAAGGTGGCACGAGACGAGAGAATTCGTCACGTTAAATTTTCGACCCATCAGTACACTTCTGTGTTTGACTCAAGTCGGCAGCGTTAAAGTGTAGGTGGCCTTTTGAGGTGTGCTGTTTTATGTTGGTTATTCGATGTTAGGGATATGGTTGAATTTGGTTTAAGTGACTTGTATTTGTAATATGAATCTAAAACATGTCCCTAACTGTCCAAGTTACGTAGTTGCTTAATTTGGTCAAATGTATTCTTTTAGACAGTAGCAAAATGCTAGTGACTTTTTCACGTTTGTTTATAACGCACGATCCATGATTACGCTTGGTGAAACAAGAGTTGTTAGTTGTATTATCGACTACTCCTGCTTTGACCGTGCGAGTTATGTCATATATAGCTGTATTTAACCTATTTTATGGGTTAGACTTGATTCTATTTCCATTAGGATATTACCACAGAGTCGGACATGGCCTGGGCTTGTTTGGCACTTGACCGTTTGTAGCGGTTTTGTGGCTGTCATGCCTGGCCCTTGGCTGACGCTCCGGCCGGTAAGGTCGTGTGAGCACGTTATACGATTGTTTCATTTTCAGACAATTAAACCTATGGTGTGCACTCACAATTAATTCAAAATCGCACGCAAGCACGCAGAGTGGGCGTGAAGAACCAAGAGTGTAATTTGAGTCCAGGCATACCAATATTCATACGCTGCATCAAAGGTTGTCACAATTTATCCTTGCGCTCACCATAACATAACTTGTGTGGGCGCAACTTTGAGGCTCGTAGTCGAAGAATTTGCTGCAATTGAATTTTCTCATGTTTGCTGTTTATTTCAACTCTTGCTGCAAGTTAATAAGACATTTTCTGGCACATACCAGTGTTCTGTTGTTTTCAATATAAACTTTGTTAAACCGCTGGTTTTGTGAGGTGTGTCACGATTTTTGCGAATAATTCTCCCAACTTGACTACGACGTCGATCACAATGTCAACAAATACGCACCCAAATCCAACATCTTCGGCACAGCAGCAAACTGAAGCAGAAGCTTCATCGTGTCCTCTAAATCAGAACATAGTGGAATGTTTAACGGTTTTCGAAAATGCTTGGCAAATGGGGCAGAAATTACAAACAGTGCTTAAAAGTGAAACTCCTGATCAAGCCGAGGCGATTTCCTTGAAAGATCATTTCGACACAACTGTGGATCACTGTATACGAGTTCTCAAATTACACAGAACGTCGTTGGTGACTGACGGTAAATCGCCAACAGAATTGTCAGCAGTAGAAAGCAAGCTTGCCGCAATTGAAGAACAGCAACTTGCCTGCTCCAATCGTTATCGAGATTTTATACAATTTAACTCAAAATCAATTCCTTCAATTGACCAAATAATTTCTCCAACTCGTCCAATTCCAGCAGGAACGTTCGCACTCGACAACGTCATCTTCATTAGCATTAAAAGTCGAGTTAGAGAATATGCGAGCAAAAGATATACAAGAAAAAGAGGATTTGGAATTTGAAATTGAAAAGGGCGAAATGGAAATGCAAAAGAAAGGCAAAACTTGGAAAGAAATCTTGAAGGAGGAAACTGGAGATGCAGAAGAAAAGTTTGCATGCTCGTTCGCAAGCTGCAAAAGCTGCTGTAGTGGCTCAACACGCATATGAAATTGGGTCGCAGGTTGGTTCTGACATACTACAGGAGTTCAGAAATTTTCCTCCTTCGGGCGAGCCAACGCCTCGAATATCTATCGCAGCATTTGAAAAACAGACTTCAAGAAGAACAACACAAGCGAGCAAACCAGTGGTCGCAAAACGTCTAGAACTAGATCTACCAAGCACTCATACTCCACAAACAGTTGCAGTGGTTGGAGAATTGGCGCATGAAATGGAAGCTGGCAATTCCCGTGATAAATTGGAAGTCAGAAATTCATTTACGCAAGTAGATAATGCAGTTCAACAGAGAAGAAAGGCAACGACTTATGAAATCTCTGCAACTAATCCTCCAGTAGGCACCCAGAAAGCGATAGGAAGAAGCGAGCCTCAATGGGAGAATCCATTTGTTCCTCTGCATAGCCAAGCTGATGTCATGGAGCCGGCAAACTGTTACCATCCTTCAGCTAATGTCACGGAGCCGATGAATCGTTATTTCAATCCTGCTGGCTTCAGGGAGCTGACGGAGTATGGGCCTCAAGATCAGGACAGAATTTCACCAGAACAAGAAATGCAACCTGACGCTACCAGAAATCCGACATATAGTTTACCTCAAGAACCTGATGGGAATTCTGCTAAAGATCTTATTCGAGAATTTGCCACAACTTTGCAGCACGGTATCACTTTGCCGAAGTTGGATGCATTTTCATTTTCTGGTGATCCTTTGCAATATTACGAATTCATTACAACATTTGACAATAATATTGGTAACCAAGCTTTGCCGCCACAAACGAAGCTCTCTCATCTTATTCAAATGTGCCGTGGAGAAGCAAAGGCAGCCATCAGATCTTTTATTGTGACCAAACCATCTTCTAGAGGATATCAAGAAGCCAGAGATATTCTTGAAAGAAGATTTGGCCAAGACTATTTTGTTGCAGAAGCTCAAATAAAATCTATCACGGAAGGACCAGCTATAAGGGTCAACGATTCTTTTGGGTTGAATCAATTTGCAACACAATTGAGAAGTTGTTTAACTGTTCTAGAAGAGTATCAGTCTGGAAACAGGCCCCGTGGAAGAAGTTTCGAGAGAATCCAGAGAAGAATCATTCCGCCATTTTTTCACATGGTAAAGTTTGTGGAAGAAAAGCAATTATATCCTATTCTATTTATGGCAAACTATTGGGATCGAAAGAGAACAAAACTAGCAAATTTCTTTTGAAGCCAAAACCCAAACAAGTCGGAAGATATTCTACGTATTCTACGACAGTTGAACCTACCGATAAGTGTTTGAATCCATCACGAGAACGAAATGGTCAAGCTGGCAAATGCATTTTTTGTTCCGAGAACCATCCTCTGTTTAGGTGTTCGCTGTTCAAATATAACCGGTAGATGAACGTAGAGAAATTGCCAGAACAAAAAGCTGTGTTTCAACTGTCTCCAAAGTAATCATCTCGTGAGGCAATGCAAGCTCCAGCAATCCTGCCAGGCAAAGGGATGCGGGAAGCGACACCATACTGTGCTTCACAAAGATCTGTCTCCAGTCACAAATAACGTGTTAGATTTACAGACGGTGAGAGATTCACGGGTATTTAATGGAGTCGGCACAAATGTCACGTCAGCGTCAAGTGCTGTTTGCATGATCATGAAATCCCCAATTCGACTCAAAGTTGTTCCTGTTCGAATTAGTCATCCAGATGTCAGTTAGACAATTTTAGCATATGCATTCCTGGGTGAAGGGTCTACAAGATCACTCTGTACACAGAGTGTCACGAAGAAGATGGACGTTGTTGGAATCAAGGAAGCCTGCAATATCAATACTGCAAATGGAACCAAAAATCCATGAAGGATTCAGAATTAAACTGATTGTGCAAGGGCTCTATGAACCAGGTGCGGTGGAGATTGAGAATATCCTGGCCCTCGAAAGTATACCAAATGCTTGTGGCAGTATACCAAGAACTCAAGATGTTCATACGTACAAGCATTTGCAAGGAATGAAGTTTCCTGAAATTGAAGCCAACATCATCGAAATTGTTATTGGAGCAAATACACTTGGACGATTTGCGGTATACGATTCTCGAATCGGAAATACTAATGAACCTAGTGCATATCACACTGTATTCGGCTGGGCTCTCATCGGACCTGACAAAGGTTTGCAATCCAGTAAGAACTCAATGAATTATGTTGATGTAATTCCATAAAACGAAGAAGAAACGCGTCATTAGCAGCTTGAGAATCTACAATCGAGATTTTGTCGATCAAGATGGTAAAGATCCAGAATCCATATCGCTTTCCATTGAAGACAAAATTGATATTAATGTAATTGAAACCAGCTGTATTAAAGTCAATGGACATTTTCAAGTCGGTCTTCCGTAGAGAAACAAGAATACAATTTTACCTTTAAATCGCTCCATTGCAGAAAGACGACTACAATATTTGAAACGTAAATTTCAAGACGACACTGATTTATTCAACAAATACAGCGAAAAGATTCGTGAGTATATCAATGAGAATTATCTGAACTTCATCAAAGTTCAGAATCGTCTTTGATTGTCGAGCAACATATGAAGATACTTCAATCAACAAACAGATTTACTCCGGGCCAGACTCGACCAATAGCTTATTTGGAGTGTTGCTCAGATTCAGAGAGCATCTTGTTGCATTTGCAGCAGATATCAAGGGTATGTTTCACCAAGTTCGAGTCGAACCAGAAGATCGTGATAGTCTCAGATTCCTTTGGTGGAAAGATGATGACATCAGTTCAGATCCAGTTGATTTATGAATGAACACTCACACTTTTGGTTTGATATCATCTCCATTTATTGCGTCTTTTGCAATGCGCAAAACAGCTCAAGAAAACTTGTGTGGGGCAAGTCAGGAAACAGTTCAGACAATCCTTCGCAACTTCCAAGTTGAGGATTGCTCAAAGTTAACAAATACCGTCAAAACTGCATAAGAGCTCATTGAAAACCTTACAAAATTGCTTGAAAGCGGTGGTTTTCATCTAACTAAATTCATGTGCAATTATTCTGAAGTTACGGAGAATATTCCCGAAGTTGACAAGGCTGATAATTTGCTTAAACTAGACTTCGATGACGAAATTGTTGAGAAGACTCTCGGAGTGTTCTGCAATGTCAAGTCCGATAAATTCGTTATCAAAGTCAATATTCAAGTGAGACCCTCTACTGGAAGAGGAATCCTATTTATGACAAGCCAAATATTTGATCCTATTGGCATTGTACAGCCTTTCATTTTGCCAATGAAGTTGCTGCTACAACGATTATGCAACCAGAATCTCGATTGGGATGAAGAACTAGATTCAGCCGACAAATATCAATGGCAAAGCTGGATGGAGAAATTGCATAACCTCGAGCAACTCTCAATTCTCAGATGTTTCATACCAGCAGAGTTTCAACCAAAGTTTGTACAACTGCACTGCTTTTGTGATGCCAGTCGCAATGCATGTGGGTGTGTTGCCTTTCTGCGTTTTGATGATCAATTTGAAAATATTCACTGCTCATTTGTGAAAGGCATTTCTCGTGTAGCACCGAAGAAACAAGTCACAATACCTCGTCTTGAATTGACTGCAGCTGTAGCAGCGGCCAAGCTTGTTCATGCCATAAAACAAGAGCTAGAATATGGCGTCGACGAAACATTTTACTGGACGGATTCAATGTTGGTTATTAAATAGCTTCACAACAAAAAGAGAAGATTTCAAACGTTTGTTGCCAATCGGATTCAAGCAATTTATAATTTGTCAAATGCAAATCAGTGGCATCATGTACCATCCACGATGAATCCAGCTGATATCGCATCCAGAGGTTTAATGCCAGACAAAATCAAGAAAACAAATTTTTGGTTAAATGGGCCTGAGTTTTTTCATCGTGACGAAACAAAATGGCCACAACAGCTAAAAGTTACACCTGTAGATGTCAACGATCCTGAAGTCAAGTTGGCCACAGTTACTTGTGCTTCTGTATCTCAATGCAAAAGGACGTCAACTGAAACACTTTTGAACTATTTTTCAAGTTTCACGAAGCTCAAACGATCTGTTGCGTCGCTGCTACGTTTCGTGAAATTCATTTCCTGGAAATACAGGCATAAAGTACATGTACCTGCCACCTGTCAATTGACAGTCGAAGAACTTAACTTTTCTGAAAATCAAATAATCAAATGCATTCAAAAAGAAGCTTTTCCAGATATAATTCAAAGTTTACACAATCACCTTGATTACGAAGTTATCAAACTTACGAAGAAAAGAGATTTATCAAAATCACCTTCACTGAGGGCTTTGCGAAAACTCAGTCCATTTATCGTGAATGATATCATCTACGTTGGTGGAAGATTGCAGAACGTTTATCGTACTACAACGTACATCCAGCTATCCTGCCGGCTAATCACCATGTCACCGAGTTGATAATACTTTGGTTTCAGGAACGTGAAAGAACACAGCGGAACAATTCACGTTCTTTCATCGATCCGACAGAAGTATTGGTTTATCCGCGGCGAAGCAACCGTGCGGCGAGCACTTCAGAAATGCTTGACATGTCAAATACTGAAGGCTCAACCAGGAAATCAGAGAATGGCTTTGCTTCCAGCATGTAGCGTTACTCCAGGTTATCCGCCTTTTACGTTCACTGGAATTGATTTCAAGGGACCAATTTTATCCAAGCTTGGGCGAAGTCAAGTGAAGAGATACGGATGCGTCTTCACATGCATGGCCACACGTTGCATACACATAGAGATGGCTTATTCACTTGAGACGTCATCTTTTCTTCAAGCCCTTCAAAAATTTTTTATCAAGAAGAACTCGACCCCTTCACATATACTGCGACAATGCCACTAACCTGGTGGGAGGTGCGACTGAACTCAGACAAGGCATACAAAGGTGGATTAGAGCAATGATAAACCGAAAACTATCACAAGATGGTATCCAATTTCACCATACTCCACCGAGAGGTAGTCACGAAGGAGGAGTTTGGGAAAGGATGATACGTTCTGTTCGTAAAATACTTATGAACCTTGCATCCAGTAGAACATTAGATGACGAATCACTATACACCTTTTTTACTCAAGCTGAGATGATTCTCAACAATCGTCCAATATCTCCAATGAGCGATGATACAAACGATGTCAATCCACTTACGCCAAATTCAATTTTGAAGCAACAGATCGATCCTTCCTTTGCTCCTGATGTATTCAACAAAGCTGATGGGTATAAGAAGACATGGAGACATGTACAACTGCTTACAGACCAATTCTGGAAGCATTGGCTCAAATATTATTTACCACTTCTACAACAACGACAGAAGTGGATGTATCCTGAACGCAATCTTCAAGTTGGTGATGCTGTTCTGCTACTCGACGAATCAACACCTAGAGGCTTGTGCAATTGTTGAACAAGTCTATCCAGATCAAGAAAATCTAGTTTGCCGAGTTAGAACGTCCAACGCCAGTTACATCAGAGATGTGAGAAAGATCTGTCTTCTTGAAGGAATTCAATGAACTTTTAAACTGTGTATCCGGTTATAATATTTAAACATTTTTTATTTCAGACGACATTTTTTGGAAAATGTATTCATGTGCTTCTCTTCAAGCTCCACACGTGTATACTTTTTTGGAGCCGGTATGCTATATTTGGCCTGTCTGAAATCATGTTTACAATTTAATCGTCCTCCGACGAAAATCTTCTAACTCAATTATTCGAAATGTTTTGTCCATTATTGGAGTTGCAAATTTCTAAATTGGTTTGTTTGCGTGGTTACCGTATTGGTAAAAGGTGGCACGAGACGAGAGAATTCGTCACGTTAAATTTTCGACCCATCAGTACACTTCTGTGTTTGACTCAAGTCGGCAGCGTTAAAGTGTAGGTGGTCTTTTGAGGTGTGCTGTTTTATGTTGGTTATTCGATGTTAGGGAAATGGTTGAATTTGGTTTAGGTGACTTGTATTTGTAATATGAATCTAAAACATGTCCCTAACTGTCCAAGTTACGTAGTTGCTTAATTTGGTCTAATGTATTCTTTTAGACATTAGCAAAATACTAATGACTTTTTCACGTTTGTTTATAACGCACGATCCATGATTATACGCTTGGCGAAAGAAGAGCTGTTAATTGTATTATCGACTACTCTTGCTTTGACCGTGCGGGTTATGTCATATATAGCTGTATTCACCCTATTTTATGGGTTAGACTTGATTCTATTTCCATTAGGATATTACCACAGAGTCGGGCATGGTCTGGGCTTGTTTGGCACTTGACCGTTTGTAGCGGTTTTGTGGCTGTCATGCTTGGCCTTTGGCTGACGCTCCGGCCGGTAAGGCCGTGTGAGCACGTTATACGATTGTTTCTTTTTCAGACAATTAAACCTATAGTGTGCTCTCACAATTAATTTAAAATCGCACGCAAGCACGCAGAGTGGGCGTGAGGAACCAAGAGTGTAATTTGCGTCCAGGCATACCAATATTCATACGCTGCATCAAAGGTTGTCACAATTTATTCTTGCGCTCACCATAACATAACTTGTGTGGGCGCAACTTTGAGGCTCGTAGTCGAAGAATTTGCTGCAATTGAATTTTCTCATGTTTACTGTTTATTTCAACTCTTGCTGCAAGTTAATGGAGACATTTTCCGGCACTTACCAGTGTTCTGTTGTTTACAATATAAACTTTGTTAAACCACTGGTTTTGTGAGGTGATAGAGAGCACTAGGAAATAGGCGCGGGTCGCTTATTTCAGCTAAGAATTCAAGCCACCATTAGATAAAACGTCAATGGGCGGTTTGGATCTTACATTAAGCAAATGCGGAAACTGAAAGCTGTCGAGAGTTAAATGTCAGTCAAAAAGGAGTAAATCGTAAAGTGGCTATAAATACATTTATCTCGGTTATGATACCATTTCTTTTTGGTTATTCCCAGTACAAAACACAGTAAAAATGGATGTCTTCGCAATAGTGCAGCAAAAAACGCCCTTGTTTTGGGGGAAGACCTTGCATTGATGGCAGGAAGACTGTGCACCAATATTGAGTATGAAGGGCTGTCCTTGCTTTAATTTAATATGAAATCTTAACTACAAAATCAGCTTAAATTGTTCGTGCGCTTATGGTATACTTCTTATTTTATGGGGCTTTGCCTCCATTCTGTACCCCCCACCAGTTACAAATCTGAAGCATGCCTTATTGACTTCGAGGCACCACTATTTGACTATTGTTTATTCTTTCATAAATCAGTAACCCAATTTCAAACTTCGGAGCAGTAGACATATCCGGGTGTCTCGAAAACTGTACGGGATGTACGGGATGTACTGGATGTACGGGATGTACGGGATGTACGGGATGTACTGGATGTACTGGATGTACGGGATGTACGGGATGTACGGGATGTACGGGATGTACTGGATGTACGGGATGTACGGGATGTACGGGATGTACGGGATGTACGGGATGTACGGGATGTACGGGATGTACTGGATGTACGGGATGTACTGGATGTACGGGATGTACTGGATAAAATTTTGCGCAAATTACCTTTTGAAGCATAGAAAATTGAAATATCAGTGGAAAAGTTTGGAATATTTATTCCTAATACTGTAACTAAAATGCAGTAAAATCGCTGTTCTTTGATAGTAATGCCAAGCGATAATATCAAAATCCACATTCCATAAATTGGCATCCACAAGGCAACTTAATTTCAAAATACAAAAATTACGAAAATTAACGTTGACTTACTGCGTTTTTATCAAAGTGTGGTTAATTAAATGTGGTAGTCGAGAATTGCACTCAATGTTTTGCAACCAGTTGAACTGCAGTCTTGTTATCTAAAAACCAAGACAATTTCATTCACAGCGTATTGCACACACATTCAATTACACACAATAGTATTGCCCTTAATAGGATTGCACCCAGAAGGATTGCACTCGGTAGGATTGGACCCTTTCCTATGATTGTAGTAGATGTACGGGATGTACGGGATGTACGGGATGTACTGGATGTACGGGATGTACGGGATGTACGGGATGTACGGGATGTACGGGATGTACAGGATATACTGGATAAAATTTTGCGCAAATTACCTTTTGAAGCATAGCAAATTGAAATATCAGTAGAAAAGATTCGAATATTTATTACTAACTATTACTATTGATAGTAATGCCAATCGATGAAATAAAAATCTACAGTACATAATTTGGCATTCAAAAGGCAACTACAATTTTGAAATAAGAAAATTATGCAAATCAATGTTAACTTACTGCGTTTTTATCACAGTGTGGTTAATTAAATGTGGTGGTCGTGAATTGCACTGAATGGCTTGCAAGCAGTTTAACTGCAGTCATGTTATATAAAAGCCAAAGCAATTTCACCCACAGCGTATTGCACACACATTCAATTACACCCAATAGTATTGCCCTTAATAGGATTGCACCCAGAAGGAGTGCACTCGGTAGAATTGTACCCTTTCCTATGATTGTTGTAGATGTACGGGATGTACGGGATGTACTGGATGTACGGGATGTACGGGATGTACGGGATGTACTGGATGTACGGGATGTACGGGATGTACTGGATGTACGGGATGTACGGGATGTACTGGATGTACGGGATGTACTGGATGTACGGGATGTACGGGATGTACGGAATGTACGGGATGTACGGGATGTACGGGATGTACGGGATGTACTGGATGTACGGGATGTACTGGATACAATTTTGTGCAAATTACCTTTTGAAGCATAGAAAATTGAAATATCAGTGGAAAAGTTTGACATATTTATTCCTAACACTGTAACGAAAATGCAGTAAAATCGCTGTTCTTTGATAGTAATGCCAAGCGATAATATTATAATCCACATTCCATAAATTGGCATCTACAAGACAACTAAAATTTCAAAATACAAAAATTATGAAAATTAAAGTTAACTTACTGCGTTTTTATCAAAGTGTGGTTAATTAAATGTGGTGGTCGAGAATTGCACTCAATGTTTTGCAACCAGTTGAACTGCAGTCTTGTTACATAAAAACCAAGACAATATTACCCACAGCGTATTGCACACACATTCAATTACACCCAATAGTATTGCCCTTATTAGGATTGCACCCAGAAGGATTGCACTCGGTAGAATTGTACCCTTTCCTATGATTGTAGTAGATGTACGGGATGCACGACATGTACGGCATGCACGTGGTGTACGGAATGCATTGGATGTACGGCAAGCAGATTGTATGTACGAAATGCTCGACTTGTACGGGATGCACGGAATGTACGACAGGCACGTGATATAGTGACTGTACGGCATGTAATGCACTATGCACTCAATGTTCCGCATGCACGCGATGTACGGTATGCACTGGATGTACGGCATGCACGGGATGTACGGCATGAACAACATGTGCCGATTGCACGGAATGTACTAGATGAACGGCATGCACGGAATGCACTCAATGTTTGGAATGCTCGTGATGTACGGCATATACGGGATGTACGACATGCACGGCATGTACTGAATGTACGGCATACACGTGGTGCACGGAATACACTGGATGTATGACGTGCACAGGCGATGTACGGCATGCACGACATGTGGGGCAGGCACGTGATATACGAAATGCACGTGATGTACGGTATGCACAAAATGTACGGCAGGCACGTGATATACGGAATGTACGGCATGCACGGGATGCACGGAATGCACTGGATGTACGGCATGCGCGGGATGTACGATATACACGACGTGTTCTGGATGCAAGGAATGCATTGAATGTAAGGTGTGCATGTGACTTTGGGATGCACTGAATATACGGAATTCTCGGTATGTGCGAGATGTACGGAATTCGGAACGGATGTTCGGCATGCGTTGAATAGGATGCATATAACATATAGATGGGGTATACGCGGTGTACTTAATGTACGACATGTACTGGATGCACGGAATGCACTGTATGTACGACATGCACTGTGTGCACGGGATACTCATTATGTACGGAATGCACTTCATACACCCGGAGTGTGCATTCCTTGCATCCAGAACATGTCGTGTATATCGTACATCCCGCGCATGCCGTACATCCAGTGCATTCCGTGCATCACGTGAAATCCGTATATCACGTGCCTGCCGTACATGTCGTGCATGCCGTACATCCCCTGTGCATGTCGTACATCCCGCGTATTCCGTGCACCACGTGTATGCCGTACATTCAGTACATGTCGTTCATGCCGTACATCCCGTGCATGCCGTACATCCAGTGCGAACCGTACATCGCGTGCATGCGGAACATTGAGTGCATTACCTACATACCGTACATTCCCTATATCACGTGCCTGCCGTACATTCCGTGCATCCCGTACAAGTCGTGCATGTCGTACATACAATCTGCTTGCCGTACATCCAATGCATTCCGTACACCACGTGCATGGCGTACATGTCGTGCATGCAGTACATTCCGTGCATCCGGTACATGTCGTACATGCCGTACATCCCGTGTATGCCGTACATCACGTGCATTCCGAACGTTGAGCGCATTCCGCGCATGCCGTTCATCCAGTACATTCCGTGCATTCGGCACATGTCGTTCATGCCTTACATCCCGTGCATGCCGTGCATCCCGTACAAGTCGTGCATGTCGTACATCCAATCTACTTGCCGTACATCTAATGCATTCCGTACACCACGTGCATGCCGTACATGTCGTGCATCCCGTACATCTACTACAATCATAGGAAAGGGTACAATTCTACCGAGTGCAATCCTTCTGGGTGCAATCCTATTAAGGGCAATACTATTGGGTGTAAATGAATGTGTGTGCAATACGCTCTGGGCGAAATTGCCTTGGGTTTTATATAACATGACTGCAGTTAAACTGGTTGCAAACCATTCAGTGCAATTCACGACCACCACATTTAATAAACCACACTGTGATAAAAACGCCGTAAGTTAACATTAATTTGCATAATTTTCATTTTTCAAAATTGTAGTTGCGTTGTGAATGCCAAATTATGTACTGTGGATTTTAATTTTATCGATTGGCATTACCATCAAATAACGACTATTTTACTGCATTCTCGTTACAGTGTTAGTAATAAATATTCGAAACTTTTCTACTGATATTTCAATTTGCTATGCTTCAAAAGGTAATTTGCGCAAAATTTTATCCCGTACATCCCGTACATCCAGTACATCCCGTACATCTACAACAATCATAGGAAAGGGTACAATTCTACCGAGTGCAATCCTTCTGGGTGCAATCCTATTAAGGGCAATATTATTGGGTGTAATTGAATGTGTGTGCAATACGCTGTGGGTGAAATTGCCTTGGGTTTTATATAACATGACTGCAATTAAACTGGTTGCAAGCCAATCAGCGCAATTCACGACCACCACATTTAATTAACCACACTGTGATAAAAACGCAGTAAGTTAACGTTAATTTTCATAATTTTTGTATTTTGAAATTGTAGTTGCCTTGTGGATGCCAATTTATGGAATGTGGATTTTAATATTATCGCTTGGCATTACTATCAAAGAACAGCGATTTTACTGAATTTTCGTTACAGTGTTAGGAATAAATATTCCAAACTTTTCCACTGATATTTCAATTTTCTATGCTTCAAAAGGTAATTTGCGCAAAATTTTATGCAGTACATCCCGTACATCCAGTACATCCCGTACATCCCGTACATCTACTACAATCACGGGAAAAGGTCCAATTCTACCGAGTCCAATCCTTCTGGGTGCAATCCTAATAAGGGCAATACTATTGGGGGTAAATGAATGTGTGTGCAATACACTGTGGGTAAAATTGTCTTGGTTTTTATATAACAAGACTGCAGTTCAACTGGTTGCAAAACATTGAGTGCAATTCTCGACCGCCGCATTTAATTAACCACACTTTCATAAAAACGCAGTAAGTTAACGTTAATTTTCATAATTTTTGTATTTTGAAATTGTAGTTGCCTTGTGGATGCCAATTTATGGAATGTTGATTTTAATATTATCGCTTGGCATTACTATCAAAGAACAGTGATTTTACTGCATTTTAGTTACAGTATTAGGAATAGATATTCCAAACTTTTCCACTGATATTTCAATTTTCTATGCTTCAAAAGGCAATTTGCGCAAAATTTTATCCAGTACATCCCGTACATCCCGTACATCCAGTACATCCCGTACATCCCGTACATCCCGTACATCCCGTACATCCAGTACATCCCGTACATCCCGTACATCCAGTACATCCCGTACATCCAGTACATCCAGTATATCCCGTACATCCAGTACATCCCGTACATCCCGTACATCCCGTACATCCCGTGCATCCAGTACATCCCGTACATCCCGTACATTCCGTACAGTTTTCGAGACACCCGACATATCCCTACATTATGGTATGAAATGGCGGGTGTAACCGAAGATGACGCATCTGTTTACACATCAGAATTTACAGCGACAGGTGAGTTCAACGGTGACGCTCAACTTGTATTGTTTGTCGTAATTGCTTTCTACTGAATGTCGCTGGAAGGTGACATTCACGGTACGGCGGGCGGTTATGGTACAAGCTGTCTAGCTGCATGTCTATGTGAAACGGAAGAATAGAATACAAAAAGAAGTAAGAAAGTACTGAGATTGGAAAGCGAATGATATTGCTTAAAATTGCTTTCTACTGAATGTCGCTGGAAGGTGACATTCACGGTACGGCGGGCGGTTATGGTACAAGCTGTCTAGCTGCATGTCTATGTGAAACGGAAGAATAGAATACAAAAAGATGTAAGAAAGTACTGAGATTGGAAAGCGAATGATATTGCTTAAACTGTCTTCTAGAAAAGATATCTTTCGACATGCTATATTTGATAAACGTATAGGAATAGAAGTGTGTCAGAAAACGTAATTGGAGAATAGGTAACTGTGTAGTTCGCAATGGGCATCTGGTATATCATGTCACCATTGAATCGTTAAAATTAAGTTCCACTATATGTTTTGGTCTGTCGAGAGTTAAATGTCAGTCAAAAAGGAGTAAATCGAAAAGTGGCTATAAATATATATATCTCGGTTATGATACCATTCCTTTTTGGTTATTCCCAGTACAAAACACAGTAAAAATGGATTTCTTCGCAATAGTGCAGCAAAAAACGCACTTGTTTTGAGGGAAGACCTTGCATTGATGGCGGGAAGACTGTGCACCAATATTGAGTATGAAGGGCTGTCCTTGCTTTAATTTAATATGAAATCTTAATTACAAAATCAGCTTAAATTGTTCGTGCGCTTATGGTATACTTCTTATTTTATGGGGCTTTGCCTCCATTCTGTACCCCTGTTACAAATCTGAAGCATGCCTTATTGACTTCGAGGCACCACTATTTGACTATTGTTTATTCTTTCATAAATCAGTAACCTAATTTCAAACTTCGGAGCAGAAGACATATCCCTACATTATGGTATGAAATGGCGGGTGTAACCGAAGATGACGCATCTGTTTACACATCAGAATTTACAGCGACAGGTGAGTAACCTTTCAGTTTAGGGTATTTACCGTGCTGTGAGAATATTTTCTCGCCAGGAAGAAAGACTCAAACAGTAGTAACACCCCTTATGACCAAATTTTTATTGGTCGATGTGAAAACTAACAAGTTCGAACCGGCTGTGGGTTATGTTTTTGGCGGGGAACGAGAGCACCGTAACCTAATACCCTGAGGCAGCATAGTCTGCGATTGCCCAAAACTTATTTACCGAATCATGATACATATTTTATGTACTTGGGCCATATATTCATTTTAACCTGCTAAATTATATATGAATAGACTAGCTGGCCTGTCACCCTTCGGGTGATATTTAAATCACGTGGTGGAGATGAGGCGATAGATCAATTCTATATCAAATGTTTTCAGTTTTTGGAAAATTAACTACGCTTTAGCGCTTCCACCAAAAATTACGGGAAATTTGGTTGAGAGTAAAACAATACCGAGAACATAGGTTTGTTCAATGTCTATATCAAATAGCCAATCTCAGTATGCTCGCTTATTATGCATTGGTAACTGAAAACAAAACATTGAAATTTTTACTGGTCGACGATCGCGATCAGATTGATAAAATGAAATAAGGCAGGCTCGATAGAAGAGCAAATACCCCACATCATCTTGGCTGACCTTATGCAGCCGTCTAAAACTAAAAGGTGCTTGCGACATCATAATTCACGTTTTCAATTTTTTTTTATTAAAATAGACAATTATCATATTCGCAGACGCAAGTATTTCTCCGCCTTGGGAACTTTTTACAAATACAAGTAAATGAATTTCTTTATTGAATGAAAATCAGAAATGTCACGACACGCCGTATTGGCATGTGCGCATTTTCTGGAAATTTGAGGTTAAAGAGTTTTGATGCTTCGTTACTGACATACATTACTTCGTTACACGCCAGATATAAAGATAGATATATAAATTGCGCCCATAGTGAATTGCACCCAGCTGAATTTCACCCATTTGAATTGCACTTATTGAAATTATCATCTAGTGAAATTACATACATTAGAATTACACCTTCAATTAGTGGTATTGCATCCAGTTGAATTCGTTGGTGCTATACTAATGGAAACATTTGTTCAAATAGTGAGCGGGGCTCAACGTCATTCATGAGCAGGAAACCGTTAGTGTGGCTTTGTTTAAACAAGAACTAAATAATAAGGTAAAAATATACAAAATAATATCTGGAAATAAATATAATAAAACAAGTCGACGGATGTAGAATACATCTAGTACTAGTTCGGATGTTAAAAAGATTTAGTATTTAACGACATTTATAAATGCGGCCTTAGACATGTCAAACTTATATTCATGACAAATCGAATGATGCATAATATTAGATCAATAATTATGAAATTGGTTTTGTCAGATTTAATATCTCACAAGTCGTTTTCGTTCGATATATTAATGTGATAAATGTTTATAAATAAATGCAGATTCATATTTTATATAAATGTTCACAACTGTTGATTTCTTACGCAAAATATATCCGGCAAGGGTCAAAATAATAAATAGACCGTGACCGAGTCGATGGCCTAGTGATTAAACATGTTGGCATCGCAGGTTGAAGATCGAACGTTCAATTCCCGGCGATTCAGCTCGGTAATCCATGCCCACCACTCAACCCAGGGTGTAATAACTTGGGTAGGCTAAGCCGTACAGGTAAGAACCATATCTTTACAGCTGTTCTAAATATGCCCCTCTATAAGTGGCCGCTAGTACAGGATCTTGGTCAGAGTGATCGACTCAAAAAAATGTCTATAAAAAAGCTTATTATTTTTTAGATTCTGTTGCATCGGAAACTGAATACGCAGAGCCGTACGATGTAGCATTGATATACAGTATTAACTCCAATTTGGGTGTACCTGTTTCAAAAGCAATAGCCATTTTGAAAAATGATGGATATAATGTTCGTGATTCAATACAGCATAGCCTTATCGCTGGAGAACCAAAAACGTCTCAGACCTTTGAACAATGCATGCCAGCTCAATACAGGTTAGTGGTTATGTATATTGTGAAATTCAATCAAAAACACTTTGTAAACACGTTGATGGTTTTCATAGATAACTTCGAAACATCAATTGCGACCGCCTTTGAGGTAATGGAGGTCTAATTCAGACTTAAAACTAATTTATTGCATTTAGTTAAAATTTACATTTCAATTTAAGCGCACTCATGGATGACCCTTCACTGTCAGGCAAGAAAAGGGAAATTACTTCTTAAATATGTCCTATCTTACCCAATTTTTTGGGGGTTACAAATGGCCTAGTGGTATTCAGTTTGAGAATCTCGGGCTCAAGTCCCGTCATGTCCAGTCTGCTATCCACGCCCACCACTCAACTTAGGGTGTAATAACTTGTGTAGGCTTGGCTGAACCTTGGCAGTTGAGCAAGAAAAAAGCGAGATCTCTTTTCAAATTTTTTCAGTAAATCCTGGCGTCATGATGGGCACCAAAGTCTAAATTATTTCTATAAAAATAGCTTTTGTATTGCATACCGAGACGAAACAGGCAAAATATCGAACCGTAGACACAAAGATTATAAAGGGGGAATTTTGGCTAATACAACTGTTTAAATAGGTGTAATAAATATTGCGCGACAAAGGCACACAGAAAATTTACGATATTTCCTCCTAAAGCGCTTTAGAGGCTATATAGGAATTTTTTTGGCGCCCACTTCTAAATAGTCTTTCAATCATTACTTGTGAACACCTGCATAAGTTTTGAATAGAAACATGGCGATCGCGCTTAAATTGCTTGAATTACCAGAAATAACGAACTTCTATTTTTTAAACATTTCCTTATTTTTATTCATATCTGTTTCTTGTTTGAATGCTGAACCGGAGGAATTAGCTGAGCAAACGAATATATTTTTATACACAGGCTGGTTATATTTAATAAAGCTTACAAGAAACACGACCTTCCGTTTCATGGGCCTATGCTATACAATCGGAAAAAAACGACCCGTCATAACACGCTGATTCTCATGCGAAAAAAACACCACAAATTATTACCGATCGAATTACAAGACTTGGAATGTCATCAACTAGAAAACATCACCGGGAGTGATATCGCGGCAGCAGCAAGCGACTTCATAAAATCTAGAGGTTAGTATAAGACAGCGTTCTTCAAACCGGGGGTCGCGACCCCCCGGTGGGTCGCAAATAGACTCAATGGGGGTCGCGGAATGTTTCAAGAACAGTACTAAAGTATTAACAAGAACACATTTTAAACATTTTATTTAGAGAAACAAAGTAAGCCTATGCCTCTCCTAGCCAGAACAAAACCGAACTCAGACGAGTCATCGTGTACGGCAGAACTTACGTCACAAAACTTCGCTTCTAGTTGTTTAAGATTCTGTGTTTAGAGAGCATGCTGAAGAATGATAGGCTACCGGTGCTGGGGGAAGTTAAGCTCCTTTTGGGTTAGCGTAAAAACAGAATACCCATTATTGTCAGAACTGGCCATGCTTCCCCTTCCTCCTTTTGCCTCCACTTCTCTGTGAAAAATCTTTTTCAACACTAACTTATGTAAAAACAAAATATCGATCAAATTTGAAAGATTTAGAACCAGTACTGAGACCCGTCATCACTGAAATAGAGCCAAGATTCGATCTTTTGTGCGAGAAAATGCAAGCACATCAGTCTTTTATTATCATTTTTTCAATATTTTCTGTACTACTAAATCGCACTTTATTGTTATTCATTTTAGTCCGTGGGGGTCGCGATAAAATTCGGCCGTGCAAAGTGGGTCGTGATGAATAAAGTTTGAAGAACACTGGTATAAGAGATATGATGAAGTGTTGTCAATCTGTTTTTTCCTCTTACAGAGCCCAATTCCCTCGGGTGGCCCAATTCCATGAACGTGCATTAGGCTGTGCTTGAGTACTTGACAGTATCGACATGTCCTTGTTTTCTTCGAATTATCCGGGTTTCAAATATACCAATCAGATATTTAATTATTTAGGAAATCTAATAAAAACACCTAACACTAGGCAAATGATTATTATTTAGTGTATATGATTTCTGATCAGAATGCCTCCTAGATTTGAGGGTGAGGTTTGGTATTTATATGCTATATAATAAAAACAAACAAAAAAAAAATTATTTTAAAAATCCAAGTTGAGCATAAAAATGACATTTGGCTGCTGAAATATTACTAGTATGTATTTGCGCCGACCAATTTGACAACGCCATGTGCTTGATGTCGTTAATATTTCAGAAAATGGTGAAGGAGCATCACTGGATATCTATGAAGATCATCACAAAATTTTTAAAAATATTGTTGATGGATTTGATTCAAAAAGAAGCTTCATACTAATTGTTAATATACCACAGCACCCAGTTCCAGCTTGTACACAGCACCTAGCTAAAGTTCCTTGGCTGAAAGTCTTTGATTTTAGTTATAAAACGAGAGAAAATGGATTGCTCGGCATGGTAAAGCCATATTTATCACCGGGTAAATTTACCATTTCCACAACCGATAATCCCCCAAAAACGCCAAACGACCATTTCACTGATTGGACTGTATGGGTGCAGACAGAAAAGGAGACAAACGATGAAGATATAATGGATGATCACGTGAAACTCATTTCGCAATACTGTTCAGGTCAGAAGGTGGCAACACTTATCATTCTGTGGTATGACAAAGATAATCAATTGGATTTCGATTTATATGATTTAACTTTCCTGATTAAAAATGCGTTCAAAAGCAACCGAGGCATAAAAATAGTACTGTTTTCCGATAAAACTCCGGAACATGGTACCGTATTAAGCAACATAACAAAAGGTTCCAATAGAGATGAATCGAGGCTTATTGTGCCTCTTTCAATTTTCATGGGGTGGCTGAGGGAAGAAACGATCGATCGCTCCGGCGACGACAATAACACTGAATTTCTCCTTCCTTCTTACAAAAGAAATGATGGCCACGATGCAATGGTCACTCTATCGAAAAGACATTACAATTGGTTAAGCGCTGACATGGATGTTCTCACAACTAGTTCTAATGCATCTACAATTGAATATGATGACGCAGAAGGAATTAATTTTTTGCAAGGCGGAACTATTTCCTGGAACACTATTGCAGATGGTCGCTTCGACGGTAGACGGGGGGTAACAGAGGATATTCTTTCGTACATTAAGAGAGAACACATCGAAAGGGGAATATCTGGACCAGTGTATATACATCACCATCCTGGCAGCGGAGGAACTACTTTAGGGCGACGCGTGTTGTGGGAAATGCGAAATATTGTGCCGTGTATGGCTGTACACCCACCATTCGAAGATACAGAAGAATTCAGAGAAAAGGTGAAATTTATTCAAAACCATACTAATAGAACAGTTTTCTTGCTTATGGATGGGGCAGCAGATATTCAAAAAATATTAACCGCATTATCGTACATGAACGTCGTTATACTAAATGTAGTTCGTTACTACGGTTCGATGGAAAATAAATATAATTCAAGCGGCCATTATTATCTTAAGGACGAGATAACGAAACGTGAATCTGCGCAAATCGTCCCCATATATTCAAAATTCGGAAAAAAATCTTGCGCAGAACTCGAGAGTAGATGGGGTGGTGAAAAGATTCACATGTATGAATATGGACTCACAGCATTCAATGAAAATTTTTTTGGAGTGAGGGGCTACGTGAGAGGCCATTTGAGGCAAGAAAGTGAAATGCAACCATGGCACCGTGTAGTTGGTTTCCTTGCTCTCGCGCTCCACTATGGACAAAAAATGTTGCCATGCGAGCTGTTCAGCAATCTGCTGGAAGTAAAACAGAACAGCATTGTGAAAAAGAAACACATTCCTTTTCATGGTCGACAGTTAATAAAGGAGGAAGGTGATAAATGGTCAATTAGATATGCTGAGGTGGCCAGAGAAATTTTGAAACAACTTCTCATTAGAGACGGCGAGCCGTGCCCAACAGAAAGCAGGACACTTGATTTGTCTGGAGAAGCTTGTCGTGAACTGAAAAACTTGGCGATATCTTTTATTGAAGAAATGAAGGCAAGTCTTTCCGATTCAGATGAAATTCCTAGACACAAGTTAATAATATTACGGGAAGTGTTTATAACCAGAAATGAATTTACCGAAATTCAGGATAAAAGTCTCAGGTACTCAATGATTCTGCGTGATGTATATGAGAATAAATACCGTGGAGATATATTAAAGAAACTTACAGAATGTTTCCCTAAGCATGCTGATTTTCATGCTCATTTGGGTCGTTACTACGGTAAGTCTTCTATGTATGAAGAGGCTGAAGAATCCTTGAAAATGGCAATCAATGTTCGGATGGATGAGCTAGCTTTACACCACAGATTTCAAGAAGGAGACGAAGTGTCCCAACGCGTGCACCACATGTTAGGATTCTTTTATTTCAATAGAATACCAGAAAATGTTGGCCCGTCGGATTCTGTCACGGAGGGCGATATTTTAGGCATTATCGAATTTGCAAATAAGGCGATAAACAAATACCAAGAATCTACGAAATATTTTGTTGTCGGAACAAATCCGACATACAGTCTGCTTGGCAATGTCAAAGTTAGACTGAGAGTATCAAAGATAGCAAAAGAGCTCAATCTACTGGGACAAAGTGGTGCCCAATTATCATTTACTTATCTTGTCAAATTGCGCAACTTCTGTCTGGAGTCGTTTGGTATATGTGATGGACTTCTTGCACAATGCATCGAACAAGCAACAGATCATGAAATTCGAAACAGTGAGTTCAACTACTGTACAGAACAACTTATGGACTTATTTGAGCAAAATTTTTCATCTCTTATGGGTTGGACCGAAACTTCAACGACTTTAGCGAGTAAACTATGTAAAATAGCTATTTTAAAGAAAAAAATATGGGGACGAAAAAGCATATATTCAATGTTCAATGTTGATAAAAGGGAGGAATTGCTTGATTTACGAGAACTTTATGAAGCTGTTATCAGAGGCTCAAAAGATAATAAAAACAGAATATCAACCGAAATGCTCGACTGGCTGAAAATTATCCGCTTAACTGATGCCCCTTGCGATTTACAGACAGCTCTTGAGTTTGTGGAATTCTGGGAAAGAAGGAATGAAAAAAATTCTTTGTCCACATACTATTTGTATATATTAAATATCGTAATGGCAATAGATTTTCCTGGTGAAAGCATGAGAAAAATGTATCGGAAAAAAGCAGAAACATTACGCGAGAAACTGGAGACTTCAGAAAAGCCCGTCGCCAGACATATACTATTCCGCCAATTCGAGTGGTTAGGACATTCCGCCAATTTGAAAATGAACACATTGATTCACCGTGATATGTTTGATCCAAAACACGATAGTAAGGCAAAACTGCGATGGTTTACTGGAACAATTACAGCTGTCAAAAAATGGTACGGATGGTTGAACATTGACCGTTATTCAGATCCTGTAATCAAAGTGTTTTTTTCTCCTCAGAAATATGAAATCACAAGTCAAGATGCGAGAGAAAACGCTCGAGTACGGTTTACCATCAGTTTCAGTCCTAGATACGGGGCACAGGCTTCCAATATTGAATCTATCGAAACGCGTCGATGTTCATGTGGAAATATAACAGAAATTGGAACAAACCAAAATTATATGAGAGCAAGATGCAAAGTATGTGGCAAAGAATTTAAGTAAATGATACTCACGTCATTGTAACTATTCCCGAAATTTACTTACTTTTACCAACGTTAAAATGATGTTAAGCTAACAAAATCAGAAAAGACACAAAATACCACGGATTGTAACGCAGCGTGATATAACAGAACATTTAAAACGGTTGTTTGATAGAATTTTTTGACAATGTTCCATATATGCGATGGTCAAAAGCAGAAATTGTACATATGATAATGAAAACTTTTGAAGCTCAGATTACGTCCTGTAATAGATATTTGTAATTTTGCTATAGCATATTTTTGAGCTCATTTATATTTATGAGCCGTCAATGCAATAATGTATACTAATCTCGTCAATATCAGCGTGGCAAGCCCAAAAGCAAGAATATTTTTAAAATTTTGCATATTCTATGCCGACTTGTTCAAGCCCTATTTTATATCTTCAAAATTCTCTCAAGATCAATAAGAGGGGAAATGAGACGCTTTTTCGCAGACCATAAAATATTTATTTTGTGATGATGGGCGTACACGTTCGATACATATTATTCGCATTTATAAAGATATTATTGCATATTTCACTTTTTGATTTAGTATGAATCCCAAAATTACGAAAACACCCACCACAGTCAAATTGTAACAAATTTATAGCTGAATTGACGCAAAGGTGCGTCATTTTCCCACACATATTTGAAAAGTGGTATATGGTTTTACTATTGCCCAGAACAGATACCTCTCACTGCACTTTACCGTGGTGGTACAATTCCGTTTGAGATGTTTTTCGTTTGGAGTGCAATTGCTGGTACCACATCTTTCAGTAGCTCTTTGCCATCAAGTGGCCGTTAATTGGTTTCTTTCAGCTACCGGCCTTGCTCACAGTGAATTTCAATAAAAATTTGGCAATGATCATAGTTGTACAGAATATGTAATTTTAAGATGTAATTTGAAACTTTAAGAATTTGACATTATCTGAGAGGTAACCGCGGTATTAATTTTAATTTGCAAAGCATGAGCCACAGATGGACAGTACCTAAGCGACACGTTCCATCGATGATTCATGCTTATCAAAATAAAGTGGTCAAAATATTTGTGACAGAAACATCATACAAAACAAATTGTACACGAGTGTGATTCGGAAACTTCGAAAATGCTTTCAACAGCCCCTGAATTATATTATGTTAATATTTGGAAAATTACGCAGTGACTGTCAGAAAATGTGCATTTCAGGATGAAAAAATCTCCGATACAATTGCTTATGTCTGAATTTTGACCCAAGATAGAATTTTAGAAGGACAATTTCTCAAAATAAAACGGAATATGACAATGTAATAACCTTATTTACTCCAGACATTTTATCCCCAGTTGTTAGGTGTTGTAAATATAATAGTGTTTATATTCAAACGAAGTCTAAATTTTAAATAAATAAAAACAAGTATATGCTGAATGTTTATTTCTTTTGGTGTGTCAACACATAAAATTAGATGGTCATTCCTCTTTAAGGTCAGTAAGGTCCGGATAAAGTTTGACCAATGGCAGGCTACAGTTACATTATGAAGTAGTTAATAATTCTGACCTGGGTGCCAAAAAAAAATTCCTATAGCCTAGCTCTTCGTTGATAAACTATGTATGAGGAATAAACACACCTCCTAAACAATAGATATAGCTGCCCGTTTTAACTTGTGTTTTTACCTGCGAGCATAGGCTCATCTCATGGTGTGATTATCTTTTCAAAAATGGGTCGAAAGCAACACGTATACCACATCCTGGGTCAGTGGGTGACGAATGGGTATGGAGACGTTATTTCGGGGTGCCTTAACATTTCAAGTTGCTTTGTGTGTTTTATTTTATCTTGTGATATCTGCTGAGCCCGCCGAGCTCATCCGGTAAAAGCGCTAGGAATACACTTCAAGCTACGCATATATAAGGTTAATTGTTTTGTTATTGAACTTATCTCTAAGCTAAGCCGGAAGCAGAGCATGAAAGAATAAAGCTGCTAAATGATATAATACCAGCAGTGGTACACCAGGCGGAAAACTTTTCAAACGCAACTGAACTGATATAGTAAAATGCAGTGAGTGGCAACAGTTACAACTCCACCACATGCAAAAAATTATGTACAGAAGAATTGCGGTGGTTCACGTAACTTATGGTTACGACTTCTTTCACCAAGTGTGCCCATGCACAGTACAAATTTGTAAAAGTGTAGGCATACGCCTCATACACCACTAAGAACTGGTAGCATATCTGTGACAGAGGTTGGTACGCCATAGTGGTATTTCGCGCTTTCCACATTCTCGGGATAAAAAAGATTACTAGTTCGAGTTCCGTCAAGTTCCGCTTGTTAATCCAAGCCCTTCACGCAACCCACAGTGTGATAACTTTGGTAGGCTCCGTCGAACGGGAGCGTTCCTAGCTTTCCGAAATAACTAACCCGGTTCGCCTATATAGGTGACTGATGGCACAAGGTGATTCACTCAAGTGAGCTCATGTGGCTGTACAAAGTTTAATTATGGTTTTTCCGTGAAATTCGCTCTAAGCGAGACCGGGTACAGCGCCTAAAACGTATCAATAAACGGTCTCTCAGGTGAAAAATTGTGAAAAACATATCAAAGCGTTCTAAACCATTGGATATATACAATTCTGTTCGGACGATTCGAATGCACATTACTGTGATTCGGTACGATAAAAAAATGAGCAAAAATGACTTAAGATGACTGAGTCAAGTTTGAAATAGAATCAAATTTGGAAAGATTCGATTCGAAATGGTATGATTTGAGTACGGATGATAGGAGTAGACAGGTTGGAAATATTTACTATTTTGAAGAAAAATCTAACGAATTCAATATTACAAAATATATGACGAGAAAACAAAAACTGAAATAATGATATTTTTTCTACACGTACTTGTTACAAGTAGGGCTGAGCCAAACCGAATTATTTGGAAATCGAATAAGATTCGAATAATTTTTTGGAATCGGATCGAATCACCAATTCCCTAAAACCAACAAACATACTATTTTTCGATTACAGATTGTCACCATTATGAAAATAAACAAAAAAACTATAGTTCACTTAAACCAATGTATTTTCAATTCACACTTCAAGTCTAAGAGCAAAACGTTTCAAATTCCAACGACAAACACTATCTACGACTGCTATGAACTGCTATGAACAATTTGCGATTAATTGGAATAGTTTCTGCCTCGGATCGATTCGAATCACCAGAAATTTTCCCAGCCCTTGTTATAACCGACAGATCTACTGAAGAGAACGAAGATCATTTTTATCAAATTTTCACAAAAATACTTAAACTTAGATGTCAATGATATGCTTTCTGAAATAAGTAAATCCATTTTCAGCTATAGATTTAAAACATTCGGGGAATTATTATTTATATATCTCTTGGCTTATATATTTAGCACATTTTGTAAAGTATAGGTACTATCGGCCATATAGGCGATAATCACCGATACTGATACGACGGTGCACCCTTAGTTAAAAGGTTATTCCATACAAATAAAAAAGTTTTTCTGTTTGAGACTAACAGAACTCCAACTAGTAAACGAGGAAATCAAGAAACCGTATGAGTGAGTGAGTCCTATCGCAATTTGATGCGGTTTAACAGAAATTGAAAAATAAGAAAGAGAGAAAGAAAGGAGGCCACGGGATCAAATTTGAGTTGAGAAAGGAACGATTTCTGAAGTTGTGTCTTAAGGAGCATACGAAAACTACGAAGACGTTAAAGAATGTAACATTCTGAACGTAATGTTGCGAATGTGTCCGAGTAATGTTGCAAATCTGTCCAGGTGATGTTGCGAATGAGTCCATGTGATGTGTCGAATGTGTCCAAGTAATGTTGCGAATGTGTCCGAGTAATGTTGCGAATGTGTCCAGGTGATGTTGCGAATGAGTCCCAGTGATGTTGCGAATTTGACCAAGCGATGTTGCGAAGGTGTCCAAGTAAATTTGCGAATGTGTCCGAGTGATATTGGAAATATGTCTAAGTCATGTTGCGAATAAGTCTAAGTGATATTGCGAATGAGTCCCAGTGATGTTGCGAATGTGTCCAAGTAAATTTGCGAATGTGTCCGAGTGATATTGCAAATGTGTCTAAGTGATGTTGCGAATGAGTCCAAGTAAATTTGCGAATGTGTCCGAGTGATATTGCAAATGCGTCTAAGTGATGTTGCGAATGAGTCTAGGTGATATTGCGAATGAGTCCCAGTGATGTTGCGAATGTGTCCAAGCGATGTTGCGAATGTGTCCAGGTGAGACAATGTTGAGAATGTGTCCAAGTGATGTTGCGAATGTATCCAAGTGATGTTTCAAATGTGGTCAAGAAATGTTGCGATGTGCCCAACTAAGACAATATTGCGAATATGTCCAAGTAGTGTTGCGAATAGTAGTGGGCCTAATTTCGCTTCGGAGCAATTTCGTCTATGAGGACAATATTTCTCGTGTACAATCTCGTATCGGGGAAATCCTGCGCGGGATCAATCTTTTATTAAGACAGTTTTTTTGTTAAAGCGTTTTTGACCGGGACCAATAGTACATGCATACAATACCGCGTGTGCATTTCCCGGGCAACCCAAGAAAAGATGAGTATATCAATTGGGCGTAGATAAAAAGTGACCTGGAAAAAAGTCGCCAACCAAGTTGCCCAAAAAAAAAGTCGCCCACAAAAAGTAACCCTTTTTGCCAATACGTTTCAGAATGTTTCCGGCAGAAGAATTATATTTTTTTGATTGTAATATCATACATTTTGTTCGGCTATTGTTGCGCTACGATTGGTCATGTGTATAATGAAGGAAAACAATAACACATATCAAGAAATGGCACAAGGTACCAGGATATTTAGAGATGAATTCAACGTTGGCCAAAGGTATCTGGAAACTAAGTATACCTTCTAAAATAGAAGTAGTATGAATTGGGTGTATAAAAATTATGGGAAAATTAGGTACAGTCTTGTTAATATTTCTTTCTATCTAACCGCACCTGTTCCGGTCGCGCTGAAACTGAGATCGAATTAGCAGTGGTTGAATATATTTGCTAAATTAATTATGGCCCTGTAAAAATTCCCGATAAAGTCATTCTAGATTCAAACTCGATTCTTACTTGATGACCTATCATAACGCTCGAGACTGAGATTGGAGCCCTCTGCTGATGAGCAGGTGTTATTAACCGCGGTGTTGAAAAAATGTGGTAAATTGAATATGGCCTAGTAAAAACTGTCGATGAGGTCATTCTAGATCCAATCCCGGTTATTACTTGATACCATAATCATCTAGCCAACGCTGATGGTCCAAATTCAATTCACCCGTACCTCTCATAATGTGACAAAAAAGGGTTAATTTTGTGAGCGACTTGACTTTTTCAAGCTACTTTTTCCGGGGAGTTATTTCCTATTCCCCTTTAAACAGTGGTATAGCTATAATGTGCAATTTTATAATTTGGGATAAACAAGTATTTTTTTTAACTTAAAGCAAAAACTTAAAAAATACTAACAAGCAGAATAAGAACTGCGACAAGCATAGTTGAATTTAGTAAGACAGGAGAATATTTTTTATACTGGCCGCATATCTGCATGTTTCTAATTAACAATATTTCTGTCCTTTGACTCGGCTAAACAAATCCTGATCTATATTAAAAAATCAAAATATTTACACTGTTATGCTTTGTTCATGAGTAAAATTAGATACAAACTGTCCGCTCTACAATTTTTCGACAAGAAGCGAGGTAATATTCGAGAGGCAATAGCACGTCATTTTTTAATGAGTATACTTGATTTTCATAACTTGGATTCAAGCGCAATATTACTTGGACACATTCCAAACAGCACTTGGACACATTAGCAACATCACTTGGTCACATTCGCAACATCATTTGGACACATTCGCAACATCACTTTGACACATTCGAAACATCACTTGGTCACATTCGCAACATCATTTGGACACATTCGCAACATCACTTCGACACATTCGAAACATCACTTGGTCACATTCGCAACATCACTCCGACACATTCGAAAAATCACTTGGTCACATTCGCAACATCACTTGGACACATTTAAAGCACTACTTGGACTCATTCGCAATATTATTTGGATTCATTCGCAACATTATTCCATTTGCGCATAAACCACTTGACCGACCACACCCTGGCGCAGCAGTCATTGGCAAGTTCAATTTTTCAGTAACGAGTTTTCGAATTCTGTGTCAGATAAATTCTGCACAGACTTGACCGTACCGACTAAGGATATGATTTTTTTATGGATTGATTTAAAACAGGAATGTACTTCAAGTCGAGTTTAAATAAATTTTCTCGTATTAAATTGCCAATCATCTACCGATGACTTGACAAGTGAGGATGTAATATAATTTGTAACCTCACAGACGACCAAACAATCCTCAAACAGTGACTCAGCTTTATAATGTGCGACTTTATAGCTCGTATCTGGATATTTTGATTTGACAATAATTCTGTCCTCTGTGGCTGTGGTCAAAAAAATCTTGATCAATATTTAAATAGGAATCGAATTATAGCACTGTTATTCTCTGTTTTGGTCTGTTGAAACACTGGCGTCGGAACCGATGAAGTGGAGGGTAGAAACATATTTTGAAAAGTGGCGAACTGTCCCTTCAATATTTTAGGAAGTTAATGCGAAAAATTACGGAGAATGGGAAAAAAATTCATTTTTCGCCTGGCTATAATATATTCTATTTGATTTAATTTTATTTTGCCCCGAAGATGATTAATTTCCCGACAAAAAGCCAAGCAATGTCAGAAAACCTATGACGCGCCACTTTTGTTAAGCATATTTGACTTCGCTTTGGATTATATCGAAACATTAAGTGGACTCATTCGCAACACCTTCTTACTTGGACACATTTGCAACATCACGTTATCAACCCCGCAGTTTAATATCGCTGTTCAGTGTTCTATGGGAAATTTTCAACCTGGATTGCAGATTCCAGCACTTCATTTCAAATACCACAAATAAATATAATAATTGGATTCTTATAGGCGTTGCTTTCTGCCTTGCTCAGAGTGAACTTCAATGAATAAAAAAATGTAAAAGTAGATGACAAGAATCTGGCAACGCTTTCTAACTATAAAAATCATATTTAATTTTTTCAATATTGGAACGATCGTTCCCGATAAAAATTTTTGACTGATGATGGGTTCAATTTATAAAAAAAAAACATCGCCTGTTATTGGGATTGAATAAAAATGGTATCACAAGTCGTATAACAAAAATAATTTACTTGATTGGAAGGGCACGGCCGAAAATACGTTGAAGATGGTGTGGATTTGAATACTAAAGAGATTTTGGGGTTGGAAGTCAAGATCCTGTTTTGAAAAAATATCCGCAAAATTTTTATTGCACAATTTACCATTTCAAATTGCAATTTTGACTTGCATTGACTGAGTATATCGTTATCGGTATGGGTAAGTGGAAGAATGGCGTATAAAATATCGCGGTCATCTGTCCTGATGAAGTGAAGCAAATCAAATACATTGTATATATTTGAAACGTCGAGCCTGAATTCGATTACTTATGTCATTCGATTCGAATGAAAAGTTTTGATTTGAAGTTTTCAGCCGAATATTGAAGTATTGCAGATTTATTCTCCAGTGATGGCCAATATATTCAACGAAACTCGAAGTGAAATAGATCATGTGTCAAAGATGCCGCGTCGATGAGACGCGGTCCATCTGTGGTACATGCTTGACAAAACGAAATATATTATTCACCTACGTTTAAAAATCGTAATACATTGCTCATTCTTAAATATTTATGTTTTTTCTCATTTTTCATAATTAAATATTATCTATTCTTGGCAAAATATCAAAAAAATTAATCGATTCCAATAACCCGAATAATGCTAACAAGTAGTCATTATCTCAGGTTTCAACAACTAAACTGAGTTTTGCGTCACAAGGAAGAAATCGAAACCCAAGTAACATTACCACCGGAAGTATCAAAATGATATTTTCTCAATTTCTTAAGCAAAAAATTATCATAAAATCATATCAAAATTCCCCTTGGTATAATTCGTGACTCAATGTTAACGAATGCAATTTTTAATGATCATAAACAACACTCATTTGTGACAAATAAATTTTTCTCTGCGGTGTTTTTTTAGTGTTCAATGTAGTGCGGGGTGTTGTCAAACCTTATTGATCACGTTAGAATGTATTGCCCAGGGTATATACCACTCACTGCATTCTATTTTAGCGGTTAAGTTCTGTTTGGGGATTTTTCCACTCAAAGTATAGTTGGTCGCCGTGGCATGTTTGGAAACTTGGAAAAGGGGAAGAGGGCAAAATTTGCAAATAAAAATTAGAGGTTAAAATGGGTGCTACAGGCAAAAAACTTTCTTAAGAACTAGCCTTTTATTGCATATCATCATAAAATAACCCCAAGATAAATTGGGTTCCTCCATATTTTGAAAGCATTCTACTAACGAAGGTGATTCTTTCTATTACATGATATACACATTACATTCATGCCTAACAGGAATAACTATATATAGATAAAAAATTTCAAAGAAATTTTGATATCCATTGTAATCGAATATTTCAGCAAAAAAGTCAT
>OZ023153.1:10640353-10653461 GCA_963675895.2 Styela plicata | reverse complement strand
TCAATATCACGTTGCTATAGACCTGTTGAATTCGTTCCTACATCTTACCAATTGCATGTTTTCTGTGACGCAAGTTCATCTGCGCACAGCACTTGTGCTTACTGAAGGATGATTGATAATACAGGAAATGTAAATGTAACGTTTGTGAAAGATTCGTCAAAAGTAGAGCCAAGGAAAGTTATCACAATTCCACGTTTAGAACTTACTGCTGCTGTTTCTGCAACAGAGTTGGCTCGATGCAGGAAATTGGAATTACCTGATAAGCATGATAAGTGATGTGTTCCTCTATACGGATTCGATGACAGGCATGGGGATGATTATTACCAGATCAGAGCGTTTTAAAACTTTTGTAGTGAATCGCCTAAATACTATTCGCGTGTTTTCTGGACCAAGTCAGTGGTATAACGTAGACACTACTCCAGTGTTTTGTGTTGTTAATTCTGGCAACGTTTGTTGTGTTGTTTATAACACTGTTAATTGTGACGTGTCCATCGCACCACGTGCTTGTTGTTGATTGTTTAATAAACGTCAGTCTGGACTGGACCTCGAAGGGGTTGTTTGTGGTTCTGTTGTCTGCTTGGGAATGGGGAGTCTTGGCTATTTACTGGCGCGGTGGCAGCAGATACGAACTTCACGTCATACTGTGGTAAACTGGAGCTATTCAAGTAAATATTTCAGGTTTAGACAAAGTAAGTTGAGGGCCAAGGTGGCAGCCTACAAAGCACTCAAACAATGGCCTCACAAAAAGAGTGAAACATTCACCACTTCCGAAACCTGGCGAAGGAATTCACTATATGGCTCTAGACAACAGTTACAAAGGAAAAACCAAACTGATGATGCCTTGAATGACATCATGTTAAATTAGCGTTTTTTGAGCGCCAAGACGGCCGGCCAAACAGCCTAGGAATGGACCCTATTGGAATGTGAACAAATCGCATTACTTTAACTCTGTCAAGTATATGTTTGTCATCTGTTCTTCATTAGTAGTGTGTTGTGTAACAGTTAACTATTCATTCCTGTATAATTTCGTAATTCCGTTGTCATAGATAAAGTTGAATTGTTAACCCGTTGAGCGACGGAATCAACGGCTTTTTCAACTTCCTGTAGCCAAATTCACGTTTTTATGGGATGACGTGGCTGTCGTACTGATCAACAGTGACGTAGACTTTTACTGGATGTTTTTTAATGAAACCTTATTCCTCGGGATTTCGATTTCCTATGTCACATACAGACAGATTGTAACCCACTGAGCAAATCATGGACTTTTCTGGCCCTCTATGATGGTATGGCCAAATAATATCGTATCTATAACCCTGAGCTAATCAGTGTTTGTGCGGAAGAGATTTTTTATATTACATGCTGCATGGGGGAATTTCAATGAAAAGCTACCAGTTGTCATATTTAAATATATCCAATCTAAATTGCCATAACACCCAATACCTTTTTAGCAACGGACCCTTCTTCTAGACTCATAATTTTATTTAGCTGAATGCTGGTTAAGACCTTGAAGGATACTAACGCTTTGTGTTTTAAGAACGGATTTATCACTCATTTTAACATTGAATCAGATTTGTCGCAACTGTTTTGTCATTCCAAATTGTACGTTAGTTTTGGTACTTCTTTTAATTAAGTCGATTTCAGAGTGACATTACGTTTATTTTGTTCATAAATTTCCGGATGTATTCGTACTGAATGTTTCTCATTTTCAGTAGGTGTATATATCGTGTCATGTTTCTATAGTATCATACATATTTTTTGAACAACTAACTCATCCCATGGTATCTCTTGTAGTAGACATAAGTATAATACCACCTGTCGTATTCCCTTGCATCTGCCTTAATTTTGCTCGCCACTTTCAACTTTTTGCGAAACATGCTTGATGGCAAACCTCTAACTCTTTATTCACCTTGGTTCTTTTTGACTGGAGTGGAATCTATGTTAAATGATAGGCCTCTTACTTGCATTAGTACCGGTGAGGTCCCAGAGACCTTCACACCCTTCCCCTAACTCTATCCTGATAAGTAAACTAGACCCTGACCTTTCCCCTGATGTTTTTCCTGCGTGTTGATGAATGCAGACAGGGTTATAGGCATGTCCAGAGTATGTTACTGTTATCTCGTATCTCTAAAATATAATTTACATAGATCTTGAATTATCTGGGGCCGGAATATTAGATATAAAATCGCCGTACTACTTTAGTGGAATCTATCTTAAATGAAAGGCCTATTACTCGCATTGGTTTCGATCTCAGAAACCTTCACACCTTTTCCCCTAACTCCATTCTGAAAAGTAAACTAGACCCTGACCTTTCCCTGATGTTTTCCTGTGTGCTGATGAATACAGACAAGGTTATAGACATGTCTAGCGTATGTTATCGTTTATCTCTTATCTCTAAGATAATTTACCTAGATCTTAAATTTTCTGGTGCCGGAATATTAGATATAAAACTCTCCATCTACTTTAATGAACTTTAATTTAGCGTTTCTTTATAATATGCGCCGGGAGATAACTCTCCCTTTTATCCTGACGTAAACATGACCAGACATGTTTATGTGAATTTTTGCGCCATAGTTTTTGTATTTTTTCCTGTGTTGTGCGATAAGGATTTTCGCTTTGTAGGCATTTTGTGTTTTACGTACAATATGGCTTGTACAAACTCAACAACCCGAGAAAAAATTAATGCTCTCATTTATTCTAACCGATGAATCGAATGTTTTTTGATTGGAGCTAATATTGTCTTATCAATTACAAATTTAACTACAAATCCATCTGAAACTGACCAACGGAGCTCTAAAACAACATCATATACTTGTTCTCCTACGTCACTGAATCCATGAAGTGAGGAGGTTCCGTAGCATCTTGACATCTCGTACTTCTCGAGATATTGAAATCTTCGATATGAGAGAGATTAAAAATAGACTTTGCCCTTCAAGGGCTGCATGAGGTGTTATCTCTTCGTCTCAGTCAAGTTTTCGTTCCCACAGGTTTTGTATTGCAATCTTAAGTTTCATAATTACCACGATAAGAATACCCATTGGATCCCAAATTTTGGCAATATGACTCAAAATTTTACGTTTTGTAACAGAAAATTCGCGATGTGTCGATTTCAGTGATAAACGATGGATTTTGACGTATGCCCCGGAACATTAGCGAATTTTCTGCTGATAAATGATCAAGTTCTGACATATTTGAATGCCACCCTTTTACTACAAAACATCTTCCACCTAATATTTGTCGATTGATTCATGTAATTGCGATTTCTGAACACGAACACATGTTGTCTTTAAACTCTCTTCAGCCCGATGAACCTAAACTTGATCACAACATGTCCTGTGACCCCGAACTTGAACTCTGTGAAAATAGGACAAGTTATCCTACAAGAGTGCTAAAATTAACGCCCAGCTTAAGAGTTAAGTATGCCCATGATCCGATTCACAAGAGTGCTAAAATTAAAGCCCAGCTTAAGAGTTAAGTATGCCCATGATCCGATTCGCGACGCCACCGCGAGAATCTGCAAATTTCATCATTAAACGAATTACGGTTTAAAATGCAAAAATGAACAGTTTTAATTGCACGTCAAAGGGTTTCGGTACTGTTTCGTCATTTAATTTCCAGTTCCCCCTATATACTGGTTACTGGGGATTTGTTCAAATAAATTGTTGTTGAACATGTTTATATATATTATTTAGAGTAAAATTTAATGCAATAAATTGCACTAAATAAATGTCACCACATCTAATACACCGACAGGGGTGTATCGTACTGAAAACTGAATATCCTCCAAATAAGTAAACAGTGATGTAACAACTGAGTTGCTGATAAATATCATAGGTTGCAATGCATTGATCGTTCACGCTTCTTACAAAACAATTGGGGAAATTTCACCCAAAACATTCATATATTTAATATATCGTGACGGACTTTGTTAATATCGTTGAGAATTTTGGAGGATAAATCACTGCAATGTGTCGGTTCAAATAGCATATCAAATCGATTTAAATCTTTGTTTTTTTTTTATTTTTATTTAAGTTCTCTCTGAGCAAGGCCAGAAGTAATGCCTAGAAAGAACTGACTCACGGTCACTCAATAGCAAAGAACTACAGAAAGACGTAGTACGAGCAACTGCACTCTAAACAGAAAACATCCCAAACGGAACTGAATAGCCGGACAAAACGCAGTGAGTGGTATCTGCCCTTGGCGATACTCCAGGTATTCCCCTGCTATTTCATCACATATAGGGTCACACCTTATTGGCTTCGTAGTTTCGTACAAGCCTTTGAGAGCGCTTGGTCATCTGCAAGCGTGAAAAATTGTTACAAAAATACATTTAACCATGATTTAAAACAGCCAAGTCTCAAATCAAGATGATATTTCCCACAATTATAAAAAGAAGTTGCTGAAACGTCAATATGATTAAAAAGAAAGTGTTAAAAGTTGTGATTACCTCAAAAATTCGGTTGTTTTTGTTGCGCATCTGTTTTCATTCATTCCTGGGCAAACTAAAATAAATAAAAACAGCAAATGAGAAATGTTTCAAACATTTCACTTTTGCCAAAGTTTACCTCAAGTCTTACTTCGGGAACATCTCTGTGGCTTGCTCCAATGGACTTAAATTTGATGAGTATTTTTTTCACCTACAGCTCGTTTCATGCCTTTCTTAGTACTTGAATGTTGTGTATTTGAATCTAATATATCGCCTCAAGGCCTGCAAAAATGGCGAAAATATAAACTAACAGATTAGAATTTTAGTTTATAAAACTGTGTATTGACTCAAAATATATTCATTGCAATTAGTATTAATACAGCCCCAGGGCACATTTGGGCTTTTAATTTAATTTTTTATAAAGTGAAATAGTAATTGGGGGGGGGTGGCCACGGATGGAGGATGTATGAACGAAGTCATGCCTTCAAAATTTTCCTTAAAATAGGCAAAATTTCGCGCGCCGGACCAATACTGCTTTTTGTCCAAAATGATAACTACTTTGCAAAAAATCGCAATTTTCCTAGAAAAGATGTGAAAAATTTCTATATCGATTTTTTATGTCCCCACGAGATATGAGACTTTCCGCGGTGCTGCTATCGAATATAGAGCTAATTTATTATTTGTCACACGACCACTGAACAGTATTTTCATAGTTGAATGAGCGCCTTAATTTGCAGGTTTGCAAATGGTAACTATAAACATTTATTGCATAAAGAACGATCGACAAAGATGAAGTAAACAAAACTTTCACAGGAAACGTCTGTCATATTGAAATATAGCTTGATGTATAACGATACTTCAACTGTTGAAAGCAGATAATACTATAAGCAGCTTTATCTTAAATTCAGTTGTCGTCTGGTAGGAGAAAACGTCTCGAGGTATTGGCACAATGGATATATCAGAAAATACAAAAAAGTATTTTGGAGCAGCGGACTCCGCCGTCTTCGCGCGTAAGTAACAAGTTCATAATTTATTGTAAAAATTAACCATATCTAAAATAATTCAATAATGAGCAATATTGTTTTGTGCTCTTCTGCTTATATTTCAATAGGTAAAAGTAAGTCAACACACTAACCGAAGGGTTAGCTTCTAAACTAGTATCTTTTGCAACCAAAGCAGATAAAATAACAAACTTATTCGTTGTTTTAAGATTGGGGCTTTGAATGACTTGGAGCGAGCTCCATAAAAAAATTTCGTCGAAACGTCTTTGGTTGTCGAGACACGGCGATTGGGGGGCTCTCCCCGCAATTTTCGGTTGGTCGGCGGGGAAGAGCGACATGCAGGACCAATCCACTGCCATAATTCACAATATATCTCTCGTTTAAAAAGTCAGAATCACCGCTATGCCAAACTCTTGATGGTATCGATATGAAATAAAATACCTGCTGCTATCGAACACACAAATTGGTGTTCTATCGGAAATGAGAAATTAACTGTCGGAAATTCAGTAAATTACAAAACTTGAAATAAAGGTACGTACGCGCTAAGAGTGCTGTGAATAATAATGAAATTGACTAAACAAATGCTTCAAACAGTATTTTGAACAAAAGCAAGATTTTGGATAAAATTATTTGGTTGTTCATCAAATCTATATGACGTCATAATGTAATGCAAGGTTATTATTTGTTAAGAAGGCTACGAAACTTTAATTATACGATTGTTTCGTGCGGAAAGCGCACGAAAATTTTTCGATTTTACCATTCAGGTAAACGCCGCGAAATGTAGCTAGAATATTATTCCGCGCCGCAGAGTCGCCAAAATTTTGAAATATTTGGGTCCGAATCAAGCTATATTTACTATGCTTTCGGAAGTATGTAAAAAACTGGTGGGGAAGATGAAATTGCCCCAATTGGATTACACGCTGTTGCACACAATGATACTATACGCCCACATAAATTAATGTGAATTGCATTCAATGAATGTGTTATATCCAACTTCATGGCATCCAGTAGAAGTGCACCCAAGAAAATGCATTTATTGAGATTGCACCCAATATGAAATGCACTCAATTCACCCAGTGAAATTCCTCTTTAGGCGATTGCACTGAATCCACCCGACGACCAGTTAGACAATCAAGCTGGTGATTGTACTGTGCATGATGCTTTCTAAAATGCCCCACCCATTTCAGAAATTTGATTTTGTCAGGCATAAGTCACAAACTGACTCATACTTAACAAAACATACATAGGCAGAAATCATCTGAGGTATAACGCATATTGAGCTTACAAAACAAAATAATAAAATTCCAATAAAGTTTTACAATTTTAACGTCACCTAGCAATTTAACATGTATTTGTTATCTTCGTATATATTAACGTGTCCACGCTAATTAATTTCTTCACACATTTACAATAGGTTATTTTTTTATTGTTTATTGTTTCGTTAACATTTACGCCTGGCCAAATGCAAAGTGTTTACTTACTTTACTGACCTGTGATTAAAAACACTAAGAATTTGCGGCACATAAACCATTAATAAGGTAATAATCCTTTTATCGCGATCTGAAAAATTTTGTGAAGATACCTTTTGGTAAACACGAGTCACCAATGGATCGTGTCGTGCGGATCGTGATCATATGGGTCAGTGCTTGAGAAAATGAAGTTTCTGATCGATTCGTAGATTCGCATGCGAATACGCAATTCAGAGATTCTCATGCTCTTTCCTATGAGTTGACTGAGATTTTCCATTCAGAAATTGTTTTTCAAGCATGGGACACAGATAGACGGTGGTGTCAGCTATCGGTCAGGTGCCGTACAGAATATTAAGCGACAACGTTAAACGACAAAGCAGCGAACTATTGATCGTTCGCAATTTAACCGATACTCCAAACCCATGTGATTTTTATGCTGATGAGGATGTATACGTCGTTCGCTTTTTATGGCCAATTTCCGATTGGTTTACATAGTTAAAAAATTCGATGTAATTCGTAGTTAATAATGCGAAATATAAAATAATTTCGACTTCGTTACACGTTTATAAGAAACTTATGCTCAAGCAATTCGAAAATCAATCAGCTGGGGTTGAAGAATATAAATTTTTGTTTTAAAAATAATTCCTACTTGCCCGTGGATATATATATATGTACGTTACATAAATACCATCATAGGCTACGAGTTAATAAGTAAGTTTTACAATGGATTTGTTAAATCAATCAACTATATGAAGAAAAACTGTTGGATGTGAAAAATTTTTGCCAGCATACCAACAGCAATTTGAAGTGGTTTAGTGCAATCATAATATGCTGATTATCTAAATGCGTGAAAATCCGTGCACAAATAATTTTGGTTATTTTTAGGAACAATTTGCGAACATAAACAGATTTTAATTTACAAACTAACGCATTCATGAATATTTATTTCAGTTTTTCTCACCCTGTCGTCTCTGGTCGGCATTTTCTTCGCATTCAAAGATAGAAAGAATAACACAACTTCAAACTATTACTTTGCTGGGAAAAACTCAAATCCGGTATGAAATAATAGTTGTATCGTTATTACGAATGTATATTTCTTAACACTATGTTCTTCACGTATTTTCGAATATTTAGAAATTACTAAACACTAAGAAAAGCAATATATAGGATGTTTGGAATGTCTCCAAATATGTTACGATATGAGAAGTTACTTTCCCCAATCTGCAAATGTACCTCGATTAGACTGGGCATTCCATCGGTTGATGTCTAATATATTATATTTGATTACATTTTATTGCGAGAATGGTCATTCTAATATGAGATGACCGTGATTCGAAAAGTACGAATAAATTCATATTCGATTATAAAATTTGAAATTAAATGAACTTTATTTCACATTATGCAACTAACCATGTTTGCAACATTAATCGAATGTGGAACCAACCAGTAAGGTTTCTGGCATTGAGCGGCACATGGCAGTTGATACTGTGCTCTGAGTCACGCCCTCAGCGGCGTGATCCATCAGTAACTCATACTCAACAAAAGACGTTTGGACAAACTTTTTTTGGTTGGGTATGCATACAGACAGTTGAAGGTATTCCTTTCGCAGTCCTTATAAATTTCACTTTAAAAATTATATACTCCTGGAAATATAACTTAGATAAAAAAATTATATTTTTCATAGATTATAGTGGGACTCTCCATGTCCGTCACCTATATGTCATCATTTTCATTAGTCGGGATACCAGCGGAAGTTTACGTTGCTGGGACGGCACACATTCTAATCGTCCCTGGTGTTATGTTGGCTGCAATATTTGCGATAATATACCTCATTCCTGTGTATCATCGACTTCAGCTCCAATCTATATTTGAAGTGAGTTTTGTTGATTTTTATTTTATTGTTCCCGGATTTTTATCCGTTTTCTGAAATATTAGTATTGCAGTATAATTTGAAAATGAGATTTTAACTTTGTCCTAGTAGCTATATGTTGGTATTGCAGGTTGAAGATCTCAGGTTCGAGGCACGGCAAGTCGGGCTTGCTAATCCATGCCCAACACTAAGCACAGGGCGTAGTAACTTGGGTAGGCTTGTCCGAACCGGAAAATTCATATCTTAGCCTGTCTGCCTATAAGTGGATCAGGGTGATCAACTCAAATGGCTAAAACTCAAATGGTTAAAAAAACGTTTGCGAGCATTTGGCGCGCGGATTGGTATAGCTGAGAATATTGACAAAAAACGTAGTACCTTCAAAAATATTTTCTAGATACGTCAACCACTGTATTTTAAATCTCAGCACATGTTTTCACATATATATATGTAAACTTTTCAAGCAAGACTTTTTGATACCCTCGTCTAAGTTGATCTGTTTCGGGGCGGCGGAATTTTTTTTTTTTCGGGCGTTCAAAATATTCATTTCATTTTGTTCCATAGACAAAAACGCGGTCATGCTAAATATTAAAAACAGCGCAGCGCAGAGTCCACAGCAAGACTAAGACAGAATCATTAATACATTTTCCATGAATTGTGATACACATATCTCCCTTTAGATTTAGAGCAAAATTTCAAAACAGCACAAAAAAGTGGAAAATACAGTGAAATAGAACAAAGTCAACTACTATCGACATTTCGGACCTTTCGCCTTTCATATTCAACTAGATTTTAAAAAAATATTATTATATCTCCGTTTAGAACCCGTGCAAAATTTCAAAGAATTCGGTTATATTTTTTTTATTTTTTTTTATTCGGAAAAATCCTGTAAAGATATGCTTTGAGACTGATATGACTCAATCCCGACATGAATGAATCAAATATAATTTCAATACTCAAGGTCGTGTCTGTCCCATGCATGGTCCTGACATATACCATTGGATTGATCAAAAAGCGTTAAAAGATATGGTTTGAGACTGATTTGACACATTTCTGACATGTATGATGCAATTATATTTTCAAGACTTCACATAGATGAAAAATAGGCCCTCCTCTAACACCCCTTGATATCAATAAATTGAGTGCAAAAGTTTGAGTAACTCATCTAATAGAGTACCGCGAGAAGATAATCAATAATTTCGAATGTTCAAATAATTTGATCTTGGTATAGTAGTTGATTTTGCTCTGTTTGCGGCGTTTTGCATTATTTGCGCTGTTTTAGCTGAATATGAAAATTACTTGAAATTTTGCAGGGGATCCGAAATGAACTATGCCAATTACAATTCACGAAAAGTGTTTAAATAATCTAACCTTGGTTTCATAGTGGTTGATTTTGCTCTGTTTTACTGTGTTTCCCTTTTTGTGCTATTTCCCTCTGTTCGCGGTATTTTAGCCGAATATGAAAGTTTCTTGAAATTTTGCTCTGTTTGCGGTGTTTTGCTCGTATATCGTGCTCAAGCCCGAACCATGCCTGACTTTCTGACAATATCCTAGTGGAAGGAGAATCAAGTCTAACTCATAAACAGGTTGAATACAGCTCTATTCGGCATAACCCGCACGGTCAAAGCAAGAGTAGTCGATAATTCAACTCTTGTTTGCCAAGCGTAATCATGTTTGGATCGTGCATTATAAACAAACGTGCAAAAGTCACTAGCATTTCGCTACAGTTTACAAGAATAAATTGGACCAAGAAGTTGAGCAACTTAATAAAGTGGACAGTTAGGGATATGTTTCAGCTTCATGGTACAAATACAAGTCATCTAAACCAAATTCAACCATTTCCCTAACATTGTGTAAACAACATAAAGCGACACCCCTCAAATCCACCTAAACCTCAACGCTACCGACTTTTTTTCTACACCACGGGAAGGTTGAAAATGAAAAATATTTTTTAAGATAAAATGAGAGAAAAATTAAACAAAAATTCATTATAATCAAATCATAATTTCTTATATTTACCATTTTTTATTTTTCCATGTTTCAATCAAATGTTCAGTTTATATTCCAATGTTCCATTTCTCTTTTATCCATATGTGCATATGTTGAAGTTGTTACTATGATGAATATTTGTTTAAAAATTGAAAAGAGAAAAGAAGAAGATATTTCATTAGTTATGAACAATTAAATTTATAAAACTAGGAAAATTATTAGATTAGATTAGTCACATATAAAATATAATAACGATGAACATAGTAATCAATATAAGTAACAATTATGTAAAACAATCGAAGGTTTTTAACTTCCTTTGCTCTCTCATTTAGCAAAGGTAGCCAAATTGATTTTATGAATTATTACAAATAATTTCAAATTCATTAAAATGTTTTCTTTTTCCTAATTTTTCTATATTTCTTTTGGAAAAAAAATCTATCATTGAACAAGTTTTGTAATCTATTGAGATACGACATAGGCAAACATAGGCAAAATCAGGTGTTTAACAAATCTAAAAATGTTTTCAGTGAATGAATAATGGCAAAACAAATGTGACATAAATTCAGAATCATTACTTGTACATAATACACAATGCTCATTTCCTGTTACCCTTCTAATGCTGGACTTGGTTTTTAATGGCAGTAAATCTCACATAACTTTAAAATAAAACCTTTTACATATTAGGAAGTATGTCATTATTTTTACCGAGAAATGATTTTTTTTAATTGACAGGACGTAATGGGACAATATTTTTCCATGTAATAAAGAGGATAGAACCTTTTTATACAAATGTCTATGGCCACTATCATTAAAGTCTTGAAAAGTCAACCGGTACATCTTAACAAAATCAGTTATATGCTTATAATATCTATTCGAAGTAAAGCTATATGCTACGTTATTATTTGGTCTAATTCGACAAAAATTACTAAATTGTTGTCCGACGTTATATTCAAGAAAATTAAATTTATATTTTCCCAATTTCCCCATACCTAGTCTTCATAAACCCAATAATTAGTTAAATGCACATACATGATGAAAAATAGAAATATTCATTATATCATAACCACCAAGAAGATTCGGTCTACACAAAGGTGACACAGTCATATCATGGTGCTTTCCATAAAAAAAAAATTTTTCTCAACAAGCTTGTTATTTTTCTGTAACTGGGAATACTGTACTTAAATATAAAAATTGAGGCGATATTTAAAGTTTTACCAAATATATTATCCCTCCAAAGTTACCTTTGTCTTCATCAAATCATTGATGACTCCGCCTGCATTGTTTAGACATTCTTCCCAATTCTGATCTGCTGTATCATGGTTACTAAAAGTTGTTCCTAATATTTTCATTCCGGCCTATTCTGAGGAACCTGTGTATTTAGATTTATTGCTCGGAGTTTCTAATTTCATTAGTTTTGTTTTGGCCTTGTTCAATTTCAATCCTGTGACTAGTCCATGATTTTGTAGTATTTCTGTGGCTCTCTGCAGATACTCTCTCTGTAGATACTTGATTCCTAATGGTAAGTGAGATGTCCTCTGCTAAACCAAACGTCTTGACCTCTCCATTCCCAGGTGTAATTATTCCTTGGATAGTTTTAGTATTGTTTATACATTTTATTAAAGGTTCTGTGGCAATTAGGAACATAAAAGGGCTAAATGGATATCCTTGAACACCACGTTGTAATAGAACTTTTTTACTCAAATATCCATTAAGTAAAATTCTTGCTTCTGCTCCTCCATATAACATTTTAAAAAAATTGATTATCCTCATCTTCATCCCAAAGATTTCTAATACTTTATACAAATAATCTAAATCTATGGAATCAAACGCTTTCTCAAAGTCTAATGATAAAATAGCTGATTCTCCTCTATTGGTACATTCCTAATTATCTCTAATCATAATTAATTGTGTGTTGAATTTTTCGGCTGGAAAGTGCTGTTTGGTGTGAACCCTATCATCTTTGGAAGTACCGTTTTCAATCTAGATGCTAGTATTTTTGTGAGTCTTTTGTAATCAGTGTTGAGCAATGAAATTGGCCGATAGTTTTATATTTTATTTGTGTCTTCTTTTTTAATTAATCAAAGTGATGTATCCAATTTGAAATGGTTTGATAAATTTTCGATGTGAAACCATTCGAAATTATTTCATGGAAATCCTCAGGGATTATTTTCTAACATTTTTTACAAAATTCAATAATGAGGCCGTCTGTCCAGGGGTCTTGTTTTCATTCATGCTATTTATTGTATCAATAATTTCGTGTTTTCTTATATCTTCTTTAAGTAGTTCAGCTTCAGATTCCTCAATTATATTTTCAAGTAAAATTAGGTTTAAAAAAGGTGTTTGTTAACGATTCTTTGTT
>OZ023153.1:9918565-9946686 GCA_963675895.2 Styela plicata | reverse complement strand
TGAAATTTATGATACACGATTTATGATAAAAATCATGCGTCATGCCGACGCATATCTGTCGTAAAATAAATCTTAACAAAACACATATAAAGCAGTTATTATCAGCAAAAAAAAATAAAAAAAACTAACCGTTTGTACACGATATTTAACTTTTAACTATTTTAAAGTTTCTAAGTTCATGTAAAAAGTCATACAGATGCATATCTGTTATCATATAAAAACTTAACAAAACATGGATATGGATATTTCTAGCATAGCTAGTACGCAATACCGTGCCATCGTATTCGCAAGCTTATAATACATTGTTTTTCATTTTTCAACATTCATTTAGCTATAGTGTGATCGATTAATACCAAAGACATGTAATTTAATGCACAGCAATGACATAGTTATAGAAAATTTTTGCCATAGCAAGTATGACCCACTGATGGATCGTTTTCTAGAGAAGCGGTGTATCTGTGGGTCAAACTGGGCAAAATTAATGGAAACTACACCCCAATATTAAGCATTGCAAGTGGTAAGGTCCTTACACTCATTTCACTTTCACTGACAGTGATCCGGCATTGTGACTCGAGTCACGATCGTGATTCGATTTAGTGTTCGAAAATATTTCCAACTAGGTACCGCTCCTCCACGCTCCGCTTCTAGAGTAGGCTACTATTGATTGCAGAGGAAAATTGAGCTATGACGATATATTGAAGCGTAAAAGAATTTGCATGGTGCAATAAGAAAGAACATGCCACAGAGATGAACGTAGAAATAAGACAACTTTCCAACATGGGTTTTGTCGAGTTGTTTCTAAAAGCGGACGATCAAAAGAATCATCAGGCGACCCAACATTGGGTCTGGAACTATAGGGGGGAGAAGACTAATCTGGTGATTTTCATGTTGGAGATCTCGGGTTCGAGTCCCGTTAAGTTCAGCTCGGAAATCTGTGTCCACCACTCAAACCGGGTGTTATATTTTGGGTATATTTAGACCGCTTGGAAATATCATTTGTTTTCAACTCAAAATAGTGCATGGTTGTGAAAAAGCGATCTCATGTAGAATTACTTCCTTGCTTGTTATTGACGCAGATGTCATTACAAAGTTTATTTTCCAGTTTTTTAACAAGTTCATCGTCCAAATCTTCTGTGTCTTCTATTATAATCTCATTTACTGGATTCCCAGATATTTCAGTGATTTCAGTTCGATTTAGAGGCTTATACTTCATATTTACACCTACCACAATTATCTGAAAAAAACACCTGCAATTACTTTTTGGTCAGAAAGTTCTATATATTATAGCAATTAAAAATGTTCAAAATATTCGATTCGTTATTCGTGATAATAACACGTAATCCATGGTTTATTCGACTTGATTTTTACAGCTATTCGAAAATAACAGAATAAAAAATGTAAAATTTTCAGTAATATATGTGAATTTAAATGTATTTTACCATTTTAGGTAAAGACATCCATGTTTGTTTATATAATGAGACTATTATTTAAATGTCCTATTCGATTTCCACTCGATTTCCAATTCGACTCTATTCTGAAATGAAAAATGAAGCGATTTTGGCCACTTCCAAAAGTAGCAAATTAAAGTAAGACATGGTACATGATGGATCATTGTCTCTTCCCAGCCGGTTCGGTGGTCACGTAACATGGATCAGATCTACAGTACCTACTAAAGTCCGTGACTAACGGTTGTTGGGTTCAAACTCCCCGCTAGGTTCATGGACAGGCCACAGCAAAGAATTCGAAAACCCCAAAAGAAAAAATAATTGTGTTATCCACTGCATGCCCACGAATATTAACAAAACAAACTGTAATAATATGCTGAAAAATCACGGCTTTTTGAAAGGAAATTCCTTGATAACATTGGAACAAGCAACGAAATCGGCTTTTCCATCAGTTGCTCATCATTTGCTAAAAAAAGTGTGTGATTCGAAGTTGAAATTTCTTGAAAAAAATATAATTTCGCCATAATTACGCTATCTGTATCACATAATTGATTATGCTAATCATCCTTATCGGACATGTATCCGAATTGATCCGAATATCTAATTTAAAAGTGTTAGCTCACCGTCCCGCCCATATCTCATATTGCCTTTGCTGGTGTTATTGCGTCATCGTAGGATTTTCCTGTTGTTATCAAAATGATGACATCTCTGGCATCCGGTCGATTCTTAGCTGATGAGAATATTCCGTCTTTAGCAAAGGTTAATGCTCGCCCTGTATTCCTTCCTGTGTAATAAAAATTCAAGATCAGATTCGGTTTGATTATAAGCTCATCAAACCCAATCGGAAAAATTTAATTAAAACGTCTTTTGTTAAGTATGTGTGACGAATCGCGTGGATGAGATCAGTGGCGCATGCTTGACAAAATGAAATTTCTGACAGGGGACGACGAAAACCTTTGCGTCAGAAGCGCGTGTAAAATTTTCGAACGTTTTGTTAGGAGCAATGTTACCAATTCATACACTTCCACGAAAGTGTGTTATCTACCTGGTATAAGCTATTGATAGATCGCTTTTTAGCGTTGCGTCCCATCAACAATCCGAAGTGGAACGAAAAAAGCATATATAGGGTCTTATTTCATTGTCACCATGTCAAATTGCTGTGAAAAAGTAAGCGACTTAACTGTATTTATACTACAGTGTAACTTACCAGGTCCGCCATATGCCGTCCTGTACAAATAATATACCAGTTTATCCATCGCATTGGAATCATCAAATCGAATTGAATTCCGCTCATCAGTGTACAGAGTGTTACGAAAAAAGGCAAATTGGGTCTGATTTTTTGAAACGGGAAAATTCCTGAAATCAATTTAAAATAAGATTAACATTTTAATGCGCTGTAGAGAAGTAAAGAGTATAATACCTTTTTTGCGGTTTTGATATATTTAAAAAAAAAGTTTGCTTTTACGGGAGGATGTACTGCTGATGAATCGCGTATTGGGCGATTGAGAATCGAAATGGCGTATGTCACTTTTTTGTACTTTCGAGAAAGTCGATTTTTAAGTGTTTCGAGGTCTTATTATTTTCGCGTTATATTTTTTACTTGCTAGAGCTAAGGCCTTCATAATGATAGACATTATTACAGTCGAATTATCGAATTATCCTTGTACTACAGATAGCGCTGTCTAAAATATTCTTTTTGATTCGCAATACTCAAATCATAAGTTATTCTATTCGATTTCTGCAATAATTCGAAATCAACTAAATGATAATACTGTATTTTGACGCAAATTATAAGCTACTGATGAAAAGTGTAAAAAAAGTGCAAAGTAATAAAAAGAGCGAATTGTCTTCGTTTTTTTATATTATATCTGATTCTATTCCAGTCAAACAAAATTAAGTTATTCGACTTTGGTCACCCCTGTCTTCAAATTACCTCACCCATTTCATACCAAAATATCCCAGAAAAAATCCGACATATACGTTATTTCTTACCTAAATATTTTTTTTTTAAAGTGGACTCTAATGTAAGCGTATGTCCTTTCTAGAATGGAAAAACAAGGATATATTCTTTGGTTAAGATCGTCAATAAAAAATTTTATTACGTCAAGTATGCGCCACAGATGGACCGTATCTCTTCGACGCGATCGATCAGTGAAACATTCTTATCAAAAGATACTTTGACAGACAACCAAATGCGGTTCAATCAAGAGCATACATTCCGAATCAACTTCATTCTATAGCGCTTGAACAAAGATTTTTATTGATGAAACACTTCGGTATGATCTATGACCGATTTTCAAGAAATTCTCTAATTTTTTTTTTCTGAAAACACATACGGGCACGAACAGGTTTTAATGATTTTCTAATATCACTGATTTTGGCAAAACTGGATCATTTGAAATTCTGATCTGATTCGGATAGTTTTTGAAATCGGATCGAATCAATGATTCCAAATATCCCATTTTTATACTATTATAACTAGTTTTCATTATAAAATTGAAGAAATTGTTATTCACAGACTTATGGGCAATGTATCCTTAATTTACATTCCATGTCCGAGAGCAAATGTTTTATTTTTTTAACAAAAAATAAAATCGATTTTGGTAAAATTTGACCAAAATTGATTGCATTTTATTTATAAAATGAAAATTTACTACCGTTGACGGGAATTTGTTCCTTTAAACAATTATCGATTAATTCGAAAAATTTAGGCGACTCGAAGTATCGAATTGAATTGCCTAACCCTATATTTGAATCAACCATTCAGCGCCCGTTATTCAGAAACTTACTTGAATAATTTCACAACAAAATTACGCATCTTTTTGAAGAGTTCACGACTCACTGCTGACGATGAATCCAATATGATAGCTGCATCTATTATAACGTTCGACGGACAAGGAACTGAGAAGTTTATTGAATAATTCTCTTCAAAAATATAAATGGAAAATCCCTTTTTAAATAGTTTTATGTTTTTTGAACCTTTATATATACGACAACAGAAAAAATTAATGGGATAATTGTCAAAAACAACAATTTTATTTGAATGAACGGTTCATTGATAAAAAAAGTAGATCTTCTTACTCTGGCAACAAGGTGGTTTAACGTTCCATTGCTTTGAAGGCAAACATCGATTTGTATTCTTCATATTATCAAGCATCCTGGTACCAGGTGTTATACATTTGCAATGGCAAACCGACGTCACTTTGTTGTCATTTGAACATAACATTTTTCCATTTTCAAACTTTTTTACTCTTGGCTCGCAGCGATCGGCTAGAATTCATAAAAACAAAATAAATAAAGACGTATTCCATTTTGATACATATTTTCCGGAATTTATGAACTTTGATTGATTAAAACAGGCGAAGTAATTAATATATTCAATATAGATGTTTTTGAACACAAAATGATGAAGTTTGTCAAAAAAATCGCTGTCAAACTAATTATTGAACACCATTTCCAATCGGAAATTTTGTCCGAAACATCTTCCGTTAAGTATATGGATCACTGATGCATCGCGTCGATGAGACATGCTCCATTTGTTGCACATGCTTGATAAAATGAAAGATTGCGCTTGAGATGTAGAAAAGAACTACAAAAATAAAATGAATAAAAATGAATGTAAAACCAACAACGGTACCCTGTTCATACAATTCTTCGCAGAACTGAACCCCTATAGTGGGGTTTGGTGAGTGTGATCTGCCCTGGGCAATGCCAGTATACCTGTCATTTTTTTCTGGGAGAAATATTTGAGTCGTTATTTAATTTATTGTACGTACGTTCACACACAGGAAACGCCCCAGACCAACTTGTACCGTTGCTTGTTTTGGTGCATCTGATAGTTCGTTCTCCAACCAACGTATGATAAGGTTCACACAAAAATATACAGAAGGACTCTAGTCGGTTTGAATTGTTGCATATAACTTTTCCATTCCCAATTCCGTATAATGGTTCAAGTGAGCATCGTTGTTCTATAAAATTATCAATAATATATTATTAAAATTTTGACCCAAATTATGATTTCCCAGATTATGATTTCTATCATAATTGAAATCCTACACTGTGATTAAAGAACATGAAAATTTATAGGTTATTTTCAGTAATTGCATATTTCTAACGTTTGAAACAGCCTTGTTAATAAGATTTAAGCCAAGTATGGGCTGTTGATGGACCGCACCTCGGCGGTGCGTTCTATCGACAGCCCATATTTGGCAAAAAAGCGATTTTATAGTTTTATTGCAATATTATTATATATTACTGCCAAAAAACGGCGATTTTATATTTTTGTAACATTGCAATATATGCTTTACCAAGTATAATTATACGAGGGTAGCCCTTGGGGGTCCAGGACCATCTGTGGATCATGATTTTCACAAAATTTAAAAAGACTCTGATTTGTCTTTACGGGTATTCTAAAAATGTCCATGAACACTTCATCCATTTTTGCTATAAAAATTTGATTCAGTATGAGTCATGACGATTGCGCAGGCGCGGTCTGTGGCGCATGCTTGACAAAATAAATCTTCTGATCAAAACACAATATAAAGCGATTTATGATAAAAAATCACGCCGACGCAATCTGTCAAAAAAAAACTTAACAAAACTAACAGTTTTATTAGTATCAAACGAAAAACTAACCGTTTGTACACGATATTAAACTTTTAACTATTTTAAAGTTTCTAAGTTCACGTAAAAGTCATACAGATGCATATCTGTTATCATATAAAAACTTAACAAAACATGGATATGGACATGAAGCATTTATGATTAGTAAAGTAAAAAACTAACCGTTTGACATGAATCCAGAAGGTATTCCATCAATTTCTAATCCGAAAGCTACAATATTTAGTAATATTTCTAGCATAGCTAGTACGTAATACCATGCCATCGTATTCGCAAGCTTTATAATACATTGCTTTTAATTTTTAAACATTCATTTAGATGTAGTGGGATCGATCAATATCAAGGACATGAAATTCATTGGACGGCCATGACATAGTTTGAAAATCTTTGCCATAACAAGTATGGCCCACTGATGGATCGCTTCGTAGAGAAGCGGTCCACCTGTGGGTCATACTTGGTAAAATTGAAATTCTGACTGACCAATAAATGAAATTCTTGGCACAGCATAAATTTTCTACTATTCACCAATGTTGAAGTGTCGATCGTTGAAACCATTATATTGAACAGCGTAGTTGATTAAACAACGATGTAGTTTGTAAAACATACGTGGAATTGGTGGACAGTTGGATCTGGCGGACGGTGCTGGTGTGTATTGATCTGCTGACCAATTTAACGTGACATTGCCAATTAATCAGTCGCGGTTTACGTATATTAAGTTCGTTCACGCTTTGATAACACTCAAGCCGATGTACACCGTAAATTTCGAGTTAAAAAAGCTTATATTCCAGAACGTATCACCATAGAACACGTGACGTCAATACATGGATAATAATGAATTACACATTAGCTTATAAGAACAAATCATAAGAAGAATGCATTGGCACTGACCAAGGACCTTCAACCAGAATTGTCACGAAAGCTAAATAGGATTTAATAACAATCGAACTGATTATATCAATACAAGATATCAATAAAATTTAGTACACTACCTTATACAGGTCAACCAACCCATGTAAACAAAGGTCAAGCTGTTGATGGTTTTGGCAGCTGTGGCACTAAAAGGGAAAACTGGATGGATTGTTTCGGCTCTTCATATTTGATTTTATGGACAATCTCAAGCAGGAACATCACGGCTTTATGACATTATTTTCTCGAAGATTATATGCTGAGGAATGCTGAAGAAGTGAATGTGGCGGATTGGGAATCGCCAAGATGGATATAACCACTGTGCTTTTAAAGATAGAGGAAGAGGGTGATGGTTTCTGGGATAACATAGGACTTCTTATGGTTCAATTAAAGAATGTTTAAGCACTCGTGGTGTGCAGGAGTTCGAGGCACAAATCAGCAAAACGACGCAACTTACGTCGTTATTTGCACCCATGAAAGTAGACGTAAACTCTAACGGATTAATTGACAATATCACGTTCAATCGGTAAGCAGATCAATACACATTAATTTTGCCCAGTTTGACCCACAGATACACCGCTTTTCTAGAAAACGATCCATCAGTGGGCCATACTTGCTATGGCAAAAATTTTCTATAAATATGTCATTGCTGTGCATTACATTACATGTCTTTGGTATTAATCGATCACACTATAGCTAAATGAATGTTAAAAAATGAAAAACAATGTATTATAAAGCTTGCAAATACGATGGCTCGGTATTGCGTACTAGCTATGCTAGAAATATTACTAAATATTGTAGCTTTCGGATTAGAAATTGATGGGATACCTTCTGGAATTATTTCAAACGGTTAGTTTTTTACTAATAATAACTGCTTTATCTGTATTTTGTTAAGTTTTTATTTGATGATATATGCGTCTGTTTGATTTTTATCATAAATCGTGTATAATAAACTTTATCGGAAATCAGAAATTTAATTTTGTCAAGCATGCGCCACAGATGGACCGCGCCTCAAAGGGCGCGATCCATCAGTGGCTCATACTGAAAATCAAATATCATTGATGAGCATCTAGCAAAAAGGGATGAAGTGTTAGGTGAACGATTTTTAGAATACCCTGAGAGACAAGTGAAGTAGGAGTCTTTTTACACGCATATTTTAAAATGCGTATATGAGTGCAGTGTATAATATAGACCCTTGACCATCTTGTCTACTGCGGATCATACTCTTTCTATGGCATCCTTGAGTAAAGCTATAAAATCGCCTTTTTGCAAAATGCCGAGGTGCGATTCATCAACAGCCCATGCCTGGCTTAAATCTTTTTAACAAGGCTGTTTCAAACGTTGGAAATATGCAATTACTGAAAATGAACTGGAAATTCACTGCCCTTTTGTCACAGTGTGGGTTTTCAAATAGGATAAGTAGTTAGTTCCACGTAAACCCTTTACACAAAATGCCAAGAGAGTTCGAGAAATCGTAATTTGGTCAAAATTTCAATATTATTTTATTGATAATTTTTCAGAACAACGATGCTCATCTGAACCATTATACGGAATTGAGAATGGAAAAGTTATATGCAACAATTCAAACCGACTAGAGTCCTTCTGTGTATTTTTGTGTGAACCTTATCATACGTTGGTTGGAGAACGAACTATCAGATGCACCAAAACAAGCAACGGTACAAGTTGGTCTGGGGCGTTTCCTGTGTGTGAACGTACGTACAATAAATTGAATAACGACTCAAATATTTCTCCCAGAGAAATGGAAGATTTATTGACATTGCCCAGGGCAGATAACACTGACAAAACCACACTATAAGGGTTCAGTTCTGCAAAGAATTGTATAAACAGGGTACCGTTGTTGGTTTTACATTCATTTTTATTCATTTTATTTTTGTAGCTCTTTTTCACATCCCAAGAACAAACTTTATTTTATCAAGCATGTGCCACAGATGGATCGCGTCTCATCCATCAGTGACACATACTTAACGAAACATGTTTTGATCAAAAATTTTCCGATTTGATTTGGTGGTCATTAATTAGTTTGACAGAAACTTTTTGTTTATCAAAAATTCATCATTTTGGGAGCAAAAATATCTACATTCAATATACCTTTTTCTTCGCCTGTCTTAATCAATCAAAGTTCATAAATTCCGGAAAATATGTATCAAAATGGAATGCGTGTTTATTTATTTTGTTTTTAAAAATTCTAGCCGATCGATGCGAGCCAAGAGTAAAAAAGTTTGAAAATGGAAAAATGTTATGTTCAAATGACAACAAAGTGACGTCGGTTTGTCATTACAAATGTATAACACCTGGTACCAGGATGCTCGATAATATGAAGAATACAAATCGATGTTTGCCTTCAAAACAAATGAACGTTAAACCACCTTGTTGCCAGAGTAAGAAGATCTACTTTTTTTTTATCAATGAACCGTTCATTCAAATAAAATTGTTTTTGACAAGTATCCCATTAATTTTTTCTATTGTCGTATATATAAAGGTTCAAAAAACACAAAACTATTTAAAAAGGGATTTTTCATTTATATTGTTGAAGATAATTATTCAAAAAACTTTTCAGTTCCTTGTCCGTCGAACGTTATAATGGATGCAGCTATCATATTGGATTCATCGTCAGCAGGGGGTCCTGATCTCTTCGAAAAGATGCGTAATTTTGCTGTGAAATTATTCAAGTAAGTTTTGAATAACGGGCGCTGAATATTTGATTAAAATATAGGGCTGGATAATTTAATTTGGTACTTCGAGTCGATTTAAAGCCTAAATTTTTCGAATCAATCATTAATTGTTTATAGGAACAAATTCTCGTAACCGGTAGTAAATTTTCATTTTATAAATAAAATGCAATCTATTTTGGTCAAATTTTACCAAAATCGATTGTATTTTTCGTTAAAAAAATAAAACATTTGCTCTCAGACATGGGAAGTAAAATAAGAATACATTGCCTATAAGTCTGTAAATAACAATTTCTTCAATTTTATAACTTTTATAATGAAGACAAGAGGTAATAATATGGAAATGGGAAATTTGGAATTAGTGATTCGATCCGATTCGAAAAAAATTATGTAGTGCATGGATAATTCGATATTTCGACTGTAATAATGTCTATCATTATGAAAGCCTTAGCTCTAGCAAGTAAAAAATAATGCAAAAATAATAAGGACTCGAAAAACTTAAAAATCGACTTTCTCGAAAGTACAAAAAGTGACATACGCCATTTCGATTCTCAGTCGCCCAATACGCTATTCATCGACAGCCCATACTCTGGTAAATTAAATTTATTTTTTTTAAATATATCATCACCGCAAAAAAAGGTATTATACTCTGTACTTCTTTTCAGTGTATTAAAATGTAATATTATTTGATTTCAGGAATTTTCCCGTTTCAAAAAATCAGACCCAATTTGCCTATTTTCGTTACAATCGGCACGTTGATAGGGTTACTTCAATTCAATTTGATGATTCCAATGCGATGGATAAACTGGTATATTATTTGTACGGGATGGAATATGACGGAGCTGGTAAGTTACACTGTAGTATAAATAGTAAAGTCGCTGACTTTTTTAAAGTAATTTTTTGGTGGCAATGAAATAAGACCCTATAAATGATTTTTTCGATCAACTTCTGATTGGTGATGGGATGCAACGCTAACAAGCGGTCTATCAAAAGCTTTATAACAAGTAGATAACACACTTTTGTGGAAATGTATGAATTGATAACATTGCTCCTCAAAAAAGTTCGAAAATTTTACACGCGCTTCTGACGCAAAAGCTTCCGTCGTCATCCTGTCAAAATTTCATTTTGTCAAGCATGCGCCACTGGTGGACCGAGTCTCATCGACGGGAACCATCAGTGACACATACTTAACAAAAGATGTTTCAATGATTTTTTTCGATTGAATTTGATGGTCCTATATTTTTTTTAATGATTTTAATTTTATATTTGTTTTGCCCAGGAAGGAATACAGGGCGAGCATTGACCTTTGCTAAAGAAATATTTGCATCAGTTAAGAATCGACCGGATGCCAGAGATGTCATCATTTTGATAACTGTAGGAAACTCCTACGATGACGCAATATCACCAGCAAAGGCAATAAGAGATATGGGCGGGACGGTGAGCTGACACTTTTAAATTCAGTATTCGAATCAATTCGGATACATGTCTGATTAGGATGATTCGCATAATCAATTATGTAATACAAAATCATCGACGAAATTATAGCGTAATTATATTTTTTCAAGAAATTTAAAGTTTAAATCACACAGTTTTTTTTTAGCAAATGTGAGCTGAAAAACTAATGGAAAAGACGATTTCATTGCTTGTTCTAATGTTATCGAGTAAAATTCCTTTTAAAAAGCCGTGATTTTACTGCATATTATTACAGTGTGTTTTGGTGTTATTAGTGAGCATGCAGTGGATAAGACAGTTATTCCTTCTTTTAGGGTTTTTGAATTTTTTGCTATGGCCTGTGCATGGACCTAGCGGGGGGAATTTATTTTGATTTCAGAATATAGTCGAATAATTTTTGGAAATGGAACAGGTAATTAAAACAATAGTCTTTTATTAAACAAACATGGAAATCTTTACATAAAATGGTAAAATACATTTAAATTCATATATATTTATGAAAATTTCACATTTTTTAATCTATTAGTTTTGAATATCTGTAAAAATCAAATCGAATAAATCATGAATTAAGTGTTATTACTAATCGAATATTTTGAACATTTTTAATTGCTATGATATATATCACTTTCCTACCAAAAATTAATTGCAAGTGTTTTTCTCTTTTCAGATAATTGTGATAGGTATAAATGGTAAGTATGAACCTCTAGATCGAACTGAAATCACTGAAATATCTGGGAATCCAGTACATGAGATTATAATAGAAGACACAGAAGAATTGGGCGATGAACTTGTTGAAAGAGTGAAAAATAAGCTTTGTAATGACATCTGCATCAATAACAAGCATGGAAGTAATTCTACATGAGATCGGCTTTTCACAATAACATGAGAACAAATGATATTTCCAAGCGGTCCAAATATACCCAAGATATTACACCCAGTTTGAGTGGTGGACACGGTTTGCCGGACTGAATTTAACAGGACTCGAATCCAACATCTCTTACATGAAAATCCCCAGATTAGTCTTCTCCATCCTATAGTTCGCGAGCCAAAGTTGTGTCGCTTGATGATTCTTTTGATCGTCCGCTTTTAGAAACAACTCGACAAAACAATTGTTGGAAAGTTGTCCCATTCCTGCGTTCATCTCTGTGATACGTTCTTTCTTATTGCCACCATGCAAACGCTTCAATATAACGCCATAGTTTCATTTTTTCCAGCAATCCATAGTAGCCTACTCTAGAAGTGGAGTAGGGAGGAGCGGTACGTAGTTGGAAATATTTTTAAACACTGAATCGAATTTCCAGCGATTTTAGATCACTGTCACTGAAAGTAAAATTTGAAAAAAGAACTCTACCTCTTACAATGCTTAATATTGGGATGCGGTTTCCCTAAATGCAACAATGATCGCGACCCATTTCTGTACACTGCAGAAAGATGTAAAAAAATCCTTTCATGCCAAATCAACACCCCCACCTCACTGATAGTCATGGATTTTGCTGTTTTTAGAATAACAAAAAACAAGTTTTTTCTAGCTTTACTTCGCCTATTTTTTTTCAGAACAAATCATAAAATTTGTGTAAGCATAAATGCAATATGTCCGAGGCTTTTGTTTAAAAAGTTGTTTAGTACGTGGCCATGTTGATTCGTTCATATAGTTCAGAAGGCAACATTTTATCGTTTGAAGTCGACAAAACTCATTTTTTTTTAATTTTTTCAACCATAAAACATTGATATGCTAAAACATCTGTAGTCTTCCCGGCGATTTTTGTATCTACTTCTATTTTTCAAAAGTAAAAGTATAGGTTTTGTGTAAAATCTTTTCACCTGCGGCGCAGAATGCGAAGTCGTCACTTTGACGACTAAAATCACCCCAGGTTCGCCGGAACCGCCACCAATCCTCTGTACGACATTTGACGGTTACGTTTTCAATCCATATACAATAGCATCAGCTTGAACTTAGCATTTCAAAATGTATGCTTGCTCGAATCAAAAATAGGAAAAATCCTGTACTACTTTTATTTTATTTGTTGTTAAAGGTTCAGTAATGGTTTAGTGTGAGGGTGCAGGCTAAAAATATAATATTATGTAACCTAACTGCCTTGATACGACCAACGACTTCAACTATTAGGATTTTTAGCTGATATACTCCTGTTTGAACCTCATAAATTACTTTTGAAGCAATATTCCTTCTCGTTGAAGGCTTGAAATCAAACAGAATAACAACGTATACTATCATATTTTGTTTTATTTGGCCATGTTAGAACCCATTAGCTTCAATATGTAAACATCATTTCTTCATCCGGTTCTTCAACCGTTTCTGAAGAGTCTATAATATAAAGAATGTAGATATATTTACAACTAAATTATGTTGTACTTTATGACCAACCAACTTTTTTCTGACGAAACATTAAAGGTGATATAGAGTGATCGAATAGCCATGACAAAGCAAATTACTTCGATGAAAGAATTATTTTGTGCAGATATCAATATAAATTTGAAAAAATATACCAAGAAAAACTGTTTGAATTATATAGGCGATAAATTAAATTTTTCAGAATTGCCAACGTGACTAACCAAATCCAACGAATTACCGAATAAAAGTAACTGAGTTAACCAAAGTTTTTATACCTGACAGCTTCTGCTCTTCGTCGTGCACGATTACTCCACGATAGATACGGCGACTCCATCTCCATGGTCTTCTGTAGTATGGTGGCCTACGAGGGCTAAAATTATGAAAAACATTGCATAGTCTTTAATAATTCATATAAAAATGTAAGAGATGGGAATAATAATCACTGTCATGTTATTGAATTACATTATAAAATTTCAGATAATCGAATTTTTAAAACGCTCAGCTAAGCGCGATTGTACAAAATGAAGATGTCTGTGGTCTAAATTGTTTTGTGAACCCCTGATTTCCTTAAACATAAGTCACTGATGGATTGCACGGAAAAGGCGATATCTTCCCGTGTCTCATGCTTGATGAAATAAAGTTTCTGATTGGATGCATTATTTAGATGACTTATTGGTTAAAACGTTGGAATCCAAGATTAAATATACGGGGTTCAAATCGAGTCTTGCATGCACACCCATGCCCATAAAACAACTTAGGGTGTAACTGACTATGCCGAACTATAGACATGCTCATGTCGATCTCGAATGAGTTGCCAAACAGAATATCCGTGGACATGTTATTTTTAATACTTACGCTACGATTGCATTTGTGTGTATGACAACGCACAACCCGAAAACAAACAAAATGAGGAGTCCTCTCTGCATCTAATAAACGAATAAAAAACTTATTTAGTAATCACTCAAAAACTAGCGTAATGGAAAGCATTTTTTATTCTTCGCTATTGAAATTCACTCCCAGCACTGTCGGAAGAAGACATGTTAAATTAACTAACTGGTATGACAAACTCATTGAAAAATTCATAAATGGAAGCCAGAAACAATATAACACGTGGAACAGAACTGACCTATTGTAGTAGAGTCCAGTGAGTGGCATTTTCCCAAAATGAAAGTAAACCGCGTCTTACTCACTTCTTTGCTAACTTTTATTCGACTAGTTTTACACGAGCAAATAAGACGATTCTAATGCGTCCTCTTACAGTCCATTGCTGGTTCATATTTGATAACAACAAATATCAATTTTGCTGGATTGTATGCCGATCGCTTTATATGTGGCAACGAATCATTTTTCAATCAGTATTTCGTGAGCACTTTTTTTTGTTAAGCTTGAGTCACTGATGGATCGCGCCGACATGGCGCGGTTCGTCCGTGGCTTATGATTGACAAAATAAAATATCTGGTTGGGTTAATTTGCGCAACATACCGAAATACAATATACGAAATTCGTCCTCACCTTCAGGTGCTCTTCAAGGTACTTTGGAGAAATGAATGCACATATTTGCAAGGTGCTGGTTCTTAACAGCGAAATACGTGATTGACATTAAAACTATAAAAACATCTTTTCACCACAATAGTTTTGCCAAGCTTGGAATGCGCCAAATAGGCACGGCCATTTTTGACTCACGTTTGACTAATATAAATCTGATGAAAGTGGTCGGTAAAAAACGGAAGGAAGACAATATAGCACCGTGATATTAGTTCTGATATTTACTTAGGGAGAAAACTAATAAAATATGTAGGAGAGATTTCACCACTCATTGATGCAGATTACGTCTTAAGTTGCGTCATTCTGAAGTTTTCTGCCTCGAACATCTGCACACCATGAGTGCTTAAACATTCTTCAATTGAACAATAAGAAGTCCTATGTTTCCCGTAAACTATCTCCCCCTTCTTATATCTTTAAAACCATAGGGGTTATATCAATTTCGGCGATTCTCACTCCGCCACATTCACTTCTTTAGCATTCCGCTGCATATAATCTTCGAGTAAACAAATCCAAAACAATCCGCCCAGTTCTTCCTTTTAGTGCCACAGCTGCCAAAACCAGCAACAGCTTGTCCTTTGTCGCCCTGGGTTGGTTGACCTGTATAAGGGGGTGTACTAAATTTTATCGATATCTTGTATTGCTTGTATTCATACAATCAGTTCGATTTTTTTTAACAAATCCTATTAAACTTTGTGATAATTCTGGGTTGAAGGTCCTAGGCCAGTGCCAATGCATTCTTCTTATGGTTTGTTCTTATAAGCTAATGTGTAATTCATTATTATTCATGTATTGACGTCACGTGTTCTATGATGGTCCGTTCTGGAATATAAGCGTTTTTAAACCGAAATTGGCTACGGTTAGAAATCGTATCGATCGAAGAAGAAGAAAGGTGTAGTTTAATACATACCATGTGAGCACTGTGATGCGGAAAACATTTGAAAAACAAAAAAGAGTTTTGATACTGGTGCTGAAAAATTCGAGGAGGGGTAGAAAGAAAATGTGGAAATTTTAAGGAATGAAAAACACTACAGGAAAAGAATGTTCTTACAATTTCATCATATTCACGAGGATAAGAACAATATCAATGATAAGGTAAACACCATGCTTGCGAATGCTAACAAAAACACATTTATCGTAGTGTAGTTTAGGAGTTGTGGTCTGTCTATCTGTCTATATAGCCCAGACTTTTATTCCATTATACACTGCCCTGATGAATCTTGTCTGAAGAGACAGTCTAAACGACGCAAATTACATCATTGCGCCGACTGAGCATATTCATTGAAATACAACGAAACTGTTACACAATAATGATAACCTGAACATTACGTGCAAGGTGCCACGGGGGTCCCCTGGGAACGTTTAGTCAAGTTACACCCTTTATTAATTATCAGAAGCATTATTCTTGAACCTATGATAGAACGTAGGAATAAACGTCATTCACACACTAATGTATGCAAAGATGGCCGTATTATCTCATCACATGAAAAAAAAAAGATTGGTATCAACACGTACCAAGAAGAGATTAAATAAAATGAAATTCGCCTCCGATATATTGCATTTATGTTAACACAAATTTTATAATCTGTTTTGAAAAAAATCAGCGAAGTGAAGCTAGAAAAAACTTGTTCTCCGTTATTCCAAAAACAGCAAAATCGGAGACATGGGTGTGTTGATTTGGCATTGTGCTTTGAACGATTCTTCAACAACTTTTTGCAGTGTACAGAAATAGGTCGCGACGCCGACTCGAAAAAAAACGACTTGTTAAAACGAATAGACTGCTTTTTCAGTGCTTCATATAAGGAAACTTCACCCCAATATTAAGCATTGCAAGTGGTAGGGTTCTTACCCTCATTTCACTTTCACTGACGGTGATCCGGTATTGTGACTCGTGATTCGATTTAGTGTTCGAAAATATTTCCAACTACGTACCGCTCCTCCACGCTCCACTTCTAGAGTAGGCTACTATTGATTGCAGAGGAAAATTGAGCTATGACGTTATATTGAAGCTTAAAAGAATTTACATGGTGGCAATAAGAAAGAACGTGCCACAGAGATGAACGTAGAAATAAGACAACTTTCCAGCATTGATTTTGTCGAGTTGTTTCTAAAAGCGGACGATCAAAAGAATCATCAGGCGACCCAACTTTGGGTCGGGAACTATAGGACGGAGAAGACTAATCTGGTGATTTTCATGTTGGAGATCTCGGGTTCGAGTAACGATACGTTCAGTTCGGGAATCTGTGTCCACCACTCAAACCGGGTGTTATATTTTGGGTATATTTAGACCGTTTAGAAATATCATTTGTTTTCAACTCAAAATAGTGCATGGTTGTGAAAAACCGATCTCAAGTAGAATTACTTCCATGCTTGTTATTGATGCAGATGTCATTACAAAGTTTATTTTCCAGTTTTTAACAAGTTCATCGTCCAAATCTTCTGTGTCTTCTATTATAATCTCATTTACTGGATTCCCAGATATTTCAGTGATTTCAGTTCGATTTAGAGGTTTATACCTCATATTTACACCTACCACAATAATCTGAAAAGAGAAAAACGCCTGCAATTACTTTTTGGTATGAAAGTGATATATATTATAGCAATTAAAAATGTTCAAAATATTCGATTAGTAATAACACTTGATTTATTCGATTTGATTTTTAAAGATATTCAAAACTAATAGAATAAAAAATGTGAAATTTTCATAAATATATATGAATTTAAATGTATTTTACCAATATATGTAAAGATTTCCATGTTTGTTTAATATAAGACTATTATTTTAATTACCTGTTCCATTTCCAAAAATTATTCCACTATATTTTGAAATCAAAATAAATTCCCCACGCTAGGTCCATGCACAGGCCATAGCAAATAATTCAGAAAACCCTAAAAGAATGAATAACTGTCTTATCGACTGCATGCTCACTAATAACACCAAAACACACTGTAATAATATGCAGTAAAATCACGGCTTTTTAAAAGGAATTTTACTCGATAACATTAGAACAAGCAATGAAATCGCCTTTTCCATCAGTTTTTCAGCTCACATTTGCTAAAAAAAACTATGTGATATAAACTTTAAATTTCTTGAAAAAATATAATTACGCTATAATTTCGTTGATGATTTTGTATCGCCTAATTGATTATTCGAATCATCCTAATCAGACATGTATCCGAATTGATTCGAATACTGACGGTGTTAGCTCACCGTCCCACCCATATCTCTTATTGCATTTGCTGGTGTTATTGCTTCATCGCAGGATTTTCCTATTGTTATCAAAATGATGACATCTCTGACATCAGGTCGATTCTTAACTGATGCAAATATTTCTTTAGCAAAGGTCAATGCTCGCCCTGTATTCCTTCCTGGGCAAAACAAATATAGAATTAAAATCATTAAAAAAATATAGGACCATCAAACTAAATCGAAAAAAATCATTGAAACATCTTTCGTTAAGTATGTGTCACTGATGGTTCGCGTCGATGAGACTCGGTCCACCAGTGGCGAATGCTTGACAAAATGAAATTTTTGACAGGATGACGACGGAAGCTTTTGCGACAGAAGCGCGTGTAAAATTTTCGAACTTTTTTTAGGAGCAATGTTACCAATTCATAGATTTCCACAAAAGTGTGTTATCTACTTGGTATAAGCTTTTGATAGACCGCTTGTTAACGTTGCATCCCATCAACAATCTGAAGTTGATCGAAAAAATCATTTATAGGGTCTTATTTCATTGTCACCAAAAAAATAACTGTAAAAAAGTCAGCGATTTTACTGTATTTATACTACAGTGTAACTTACATGTTCCGCTATATGCCATCCCGTACAAATAATATACCAGTTTATCCATCGCATTGGAATCATCAAATCGAATTGAAGTACTCCTATCTACGTGCCAATTGTAACGAAAATAAGCAAATTGGGTCTTATTTTTGGAAACGGGAAAATTCCTGAAATCAAATTAAAATAATATTACATTTTAACACACTGTAAAGAAGTACAGAGTATAATACCCTTTTTTGCGGTGATGATATATTTTAAAAAAAATTAAGTTTACTTTTACGAGAGTATGGGCTGTCGATGAATAGCGTATTAGGCGACTGAGAATCGAAATGGCGTATGTCACTTTTTGTACTTTCGAGAAAGTCGATTTTTAAGTTTTTCGAGGTCTTATTATTTTCGCGTTATTTTTTTTACTTGCTAGAGCTAAGGCCTTCATAATGCTAGACATTATTACAGTCGAATTATCGAATTATCCATGCACTACATATTTTTTTCGAATCGGATCGGAGCACTAATTCCAAATTTCCCATTTTCATATTATTACAACTTGTCTTCATTATAAAAGTTATAAAACTGAAGAAATTGTTATTTACAGACTTATAGGCAATGTATTCTTAATTTACATCCCATGTCTGAAAGTAAATGTTTTATTTTTTTAACAAAAAATACAATCGAATATGGTAAAATTTGACCAAAATAGATTGCATTTCATCAATAAAATGAAAATTTACTACCGTTAACGGGAATGTGTTCCTATAAACAATTCTTGATTGATTCCAAAAATTTAGGCTTTAAATCGACTCGAAGTACCAAATTAAATTCCCCAGCCCTATATTTTAATCAAATATTCAGCGCCCGCTATTCAGAAACTTACTTGAATAATTTCACAACAAAATTACGCATCTTTTCGAAGAGATCAGGATCCCCTGCTGCCGATGAATCCAATATGATAGCTGCATCCATTATAACGTTCGACGGACAAGGAACTGAAAAGTTTATTGAATAATTCTCTTCAACAATATAAATGAAAAATCCCTTTTTAAATAGTTTTATGTTTTTAGAACTTTTAAATATACGACAACACAAAAAATTAATGGGATAATTGTCAAAAACAACAATTTTATTTGAATGAACGGTTCATTGATAAAAAAAAAGTAGATCTTCTAACCTGGCAACAAGGTGGTTTAACGTTCCATTGTTTTGAAGGCAAACATCGATGTGTATTCTTCATATTATCAAGCATCCTGGTACCAGGTGATATACATTTGTAATGACAAACCGACGTCACTTTGTTGTCATTTGAACATACCATTTTTCCATTTTTAAACTTTTTTACCCTTGGCTAGCAGCGATCGGCTAGAATTCATAAAAAAAATAAATAAACACGTATTCCATTTTGATACATATTTTCCGGAATTTATGAACTTTGATTGATTAAAACAGGCGAAGTAATTAATATATTCAATATAGAAGTTTTTGAACCCAAAATGATGAAATGTGTCAAGAAAATCGCGTTCAAACTTATTATTGAACATCATGTCCAATCGGAAATTTTCTCCGAAACATCTTCCGTTAAGTATATGGATCACTGATGCATCGCGTCGATGAGACATGCTCCATCTGTGGCACATGCTTGATAAAATAAAATTTGTGCTTGGGATGTGGAAAAGAGCTACAAAAATAAAATGAATAAAAATGAATGTAAAACCAACAACGGTACCCTGTTTATACAATTCTTCGCAGAACTGAACCCCTATAGTGGGGTTTGGTGAGTGTGATCTGCCCTGGACAATGCCAGTATACCGGTCATTTTTTCTGGGAGAAATATTTGAGTAGTTATTCAATTTATTGTACGTACGTTCACACACAGGAAACGCCCCTGACCAACGTGTACCGTTGTTTGTTTTGGTGCATCTGATAGTTGGTTCTCCATCCAACCAACGTATGATAAGGTTCACACAAAAATATACAGAAGGACTCTAGTCGGTTTGAATTGTTGCATATAACTTTTCCATTCATAATTCCGTATAATGGTTCAGATGAGCATCGTTGTTCTATAAAATTATCAATAAAATATTATTGAAATTTTGACCCAAATTATGATTTCCCAGATTATGATTTTTATCATAATTGAAATTTTACACTGTGATAAAAGAGCATGAAAATTTATAGGTTATTTCCAGTAATTGCATATTTCCAACGTTTGAAACAGCCTTGTTAATAAGATTCAAGCGAAGTACGGGCTGTTGATGGAACGTACGTCGGCGGTGCGGTCCATCGACACCCCATATTTAGAGAAAAAGCGATTTTATAGTTTTATTGTAATATTACCAAGTATAATTACTGCCAAAAACGGCGATTTTACTGGATTTTTGGAACATTGGGTGTGAAACCTATATGCTTTACGCAAGGATGCCATAGATAGAGTATAATCGAGGGTAGACAAGATGGTCCAGGGTCTATATTGCACACTGCACTCATATACCGATTTTTAGAATATGCGTGTAAAAAGACTCCTGCTCCACTTGTCTTTACGGGTATTCTAAAAATCGTCCACCTAACACTTCATCCATTTTTGCTAGTTGTTAATCAATGATATTTGATTCAGTATGAGTCACTGATAGATTGCGCCCTTTGAGGCGCGGTCCATCTGTGGCGCATGCTTCCGATAAAATTTATAATACACGATTTATGATAAAAAATCACGCCGACGCATATCTGTCACCAAATAAAAACTTAACAAAACACAAATAAAGCAGATATTATTAGTATCAAACTAAAAACTAACCGTTTTCACACGATATTTTACTTTTAACTATTTTAAAGTTTCTGATTTCACGTAAAAATCATACAGAAGCATATCTGCTATCAAATAAAAACTTTACAAAACATGGATAAAGCAGTTATGATTAGTTAAGTAAAAAACTAACCGTTCGAAACGATTCCAGAAGGTATTCCATCAATTTCTAATCCGAAAGCTACAATGTTTAGTAATATTTCTGGCATAGATAGTACGTAATACCGTGCCATCGTATTCGCAAGCTTTATAATACATTGTTTTTTCATTTTTTTAACATTCATTTAGTTGTGGTGTGATCAATCAATATCAAGGACATGAAATTCATTGGACGGCCATGACATAGTTTGGAAATTTTCGCCCACTGATGGATCGCTTCGTAGAAAAGCAGTCCATCTGTGGGTCATACTTGGCAAAATTAAAATTTTGACTGATCAATAAATGAAATTCGTGGCACAGCATAAATTTTCGACTATTCATCAATGTTGAGGTGTCTACCGTTGAAACCATTATATTGAACAGTGTAGTTGGTTAAACGAACGATGTTGTTTGTAGAACAAACGTGCAATTGGTGGACAGTTGGATCTGCGGTGCTGGTGTTTATTGATCTGCTGACCTATTGAACGTGATATTGTCAATTAATCAGTCGCGGTTTACGTATATTAAGTTCGTTCACGCTTTGATAACATTCAAGCCGATGTACACCGTAAATTTCGAGTTAAAAAAGCTTATATTCCAGAACGAATGCATTGGCACCGAATGCATTGGCACTGACCAAGGACCTTCAACCAGAATTGTCACGAAAGCTAAACAGGATTTGATAACAATCGAACTGATTATATGAATACAAGCAATACAAGATATCAATAAAATTTAGTACACTACCTTATACAGGTCAATCAATCCATGTCAACAAAGGTCAAGTTGTTGATGGTTTCGGCAGCTGTGGCACTGAAAGGAAGAACTGGGTGGATTGTTTCGGCTCTTCATATTTGATTTTATGGACAATCTCAAGCAGGAACATCACGGCTTTTTGACTTTGTTTTCTCGAAGATTATGTGCTGAGGAATGCTGAAGGAGTGAATGTCGCGGAATGGGAATCGCCAAGATGGATATAACCACTATGCTTTTAAAGATAGAGGAAAAGGGAGATAGTTTCTGGGACAACATAGGACTTCTCATGGTTCAATTAAAGAATGTTTAAGCACTCGTGGTGTGCAGGAGTTCGAGGCACAAAACAGCAAAACGGCAACTTACGTCGTTATTTGCAGCCATGAAAGTAGACGTAAATTCTAACGGATTAATTGACAATATCACGTTCAATCGGTCAGCAGATCGATACACATCGACTTTGCCAAGTATGATCTACAGATATAGTGGTCTATAGACCACTTTTCTACAAAACTATCCATCAGTGGGCCATACTTGCTATGGCAAAAATTTTCTGAATATGTCGTGGATGTGCATTAAATTTCGTGTTTTTGATATTAATCGATCAGACTATAGATAAATGAATGTTTAAAAATGAAAAACAATGTATTATAAAGCTTGCGAATACGATGGCATGGTATTACGTACTAGCTATGCTAGAAATATTAGTAAATATTGTAGCTTTCGGATTAGAAACTGATGGAATACCTCCTGAAATTATTTCAAACGGTTAGCTTTTTACTAATAATACCTGCTTTATCTATTTTTTGTTAAGTTTTTAATTAATGATAGATATGCGTCTGTATGATTTTTATCATAAATCGTGCATAAAATATTTTATCGGAAATCAGAAATTTAATTTTGTCAAGCATGCGCCACAGATGGACCGCGCCTCAAAGGGCGCGATCCATCAGTGACTCATACTGATAATCAAATATCATTGATGAGCATCTAGCAAAAAGGGATGAAGTGTTAGGTAGACGATTTTTAGAATACCCTGAGAGACAAGTGGAGTAGGAGTCTTTTTACACGCATATTTTAAAATGCGTATATGAGTGCAGTGTATAATATAGACCCTTGACCATCTTGTCTACTGCGGATCATACTCTTTCTATGGCATCCTTGAGTAAAGCTAAAAAAACGCCTTTTTGCAAAATGCCGAGGTGCGATTCATCAACAGCCCATGCCTGGCTTAAATCTTGTTAACAAGGCTGTTTCAAACGTTGGAAATATGCAATTACTGAAAATGAACTGGAAATTCACTGCCCTTTTGTCACAGTGTGGGTTTTCAAATAGGATAAGTAGTTAGTTCCACGTAAACCCTGTACACAGAATGCCAAGAGAGTTCGAGAAATCGTAATTTGGTCAAAATTTCAATAATATTTTATTGATAATTTTTCAGAACAACGATGCTCATCTGAACCATTATACGGAATTGAGAATGGAAAAGTTATATGCAACAATTCAAACCGACTAGAGTCCTTCTGTATATTTTTGTGTGAACCTTATCATACGTTGGTTGGAGAACGAACTATCAGATGCACCAAAACAAGCAACGGTACAAGTTGGTCTGGGGCGTTTCCTGTGTGTGAACGTACGTACAATAAATTGAATAACGACTCAAATATTTCTCCCAGAAAAAATGGAAGATTTATTGACATTGCCCAGGGCAGATAACACTTACAAAACCCCGCTATAGGGGTTCAGTTCTGCAAAGAATTGTATAAACAGGATACCGTTGTTGGTTTTACATTCATTTTTATTCATTTTATTTTTGTAGCTCTTTTTCACATCCCAAGCACAAACTTTATTTTATCAAGCATGTGCCACAGATGGATCGCGTCTCATCCGTCAGTGACACATACTTAACGAAACATGTTTTGATCAAAAATTTTCCGATATGATTTGGTGGTCATTAATTAGTTTGACAGAAACTTTTTGTTTATCAAAAATTCATCATTTTGGGAGCAAAAATATCTACATTCAATATACCTTTTTCTTCGCCTGTTTTAATCAATCAAAGTTCATAAATTCCGGAAAATATGTATCAAAATGGAATGCGTGTTTATTTATTTTGTTTTTAAAAATTCTAGCCGATCGATGCGAGCCAAGAGTAAAAAAGTTTGAAAATGGAAAAATGTTATGTTCAAATGACAACAAAGTGACGTCGGTTTGTCATTACAAATGTATAACACCTGGTACCAGGATGCTCGATAATATGAAGAATACAAATCGATGTTTGCCTTCAAAACAATGGAACGTTAAACCACCTTGTTGCCAGAGTAAGAAGATCTACTTTTTTTTATCAATGAACCGTTCATTCAAATAAAATTGTTGTTTTTGCCAATTATCCCATTAATTTTTTCTATTGTCGTATATATAAAGGTTCAAAAAACACAAAACTATTTAAAAAGGGATTTTTCATTTATATTGTTGAAGATAATTATTCAAAAAACTTTTCAGTTCCTTGTCCGTCGAACGTTATAATGGATGCAGCTATAATATTGGATTCATCGTCAGCAGGGGGTCCTGATCTCTTCGAAAAGATGCGTAATTTTGCTGTGAAATTATTCAAGTAAGTTTTGAATAACGGGCGCTGAATATTTGATTAAAATATAGGGCTGGATAATTTAATTTGGTACTTCGAGTCGATTTAAAGCCTAATTTTTTCGAATCAATCATTAATTGTTTATAGGAACAAATTCTCGTTACCGGTAGTAAATTTTCATTTTATTAATAAAATGCAATCTATTTTGGTCAAATTTTACCAAAATCGATTGTATTTTTCGTTAAAAAAATAAAACATTTACTCTCAGACATGGGAAGTAAAATAAGAATACATTGCCTATAAGTCTGTAAATAACAATTTCTTCAATTTTATAACTTTTATAATGAAGACGAGAGGTAATAATATGGAAATGGGAAATTTGGAATTAGTGATTCGATCGGATTCGAAAAAAATATGTAGTGCATGGATAATTCGATATTTCGACTGTAATAACGTCTATCATTATGAAAGCCTTAGCTCTAGCAAGTAAAAAATAATGCAAAAATAATAAGGACTCGAAAAACTTAAAAATCGACTTTCTCGAAAGTACAAAAAGTGACATACGCCATTTCGATTGACAGTCGCCTAATATGCTATTCATCGACAGCCCATACTCTCGTAGAAGTAAACTTAATTTTATTAAAATATATCATCACCGCAAAAAAAGGTATTATACTCTGTACTTCTTTACGAGTGTGTTAAAATGTAATATTATTTTAATTTGATTTCAGGAATTTTCCCGTTTCAAAAAATCAGACCCAATTTGCCTATTTTCGTTACAATCGGCACGTTGATAGGAGTACTTCAATTCGATTTGATGATTCCAATGCGATGGATAAACTGGTATATTATTTATACGGGATGGAATATGACGGATCTGGTAAGTTACACTGTAGTATAAAAGTCGCTGACTTTTTTAAAGTAATATTTTGGTGACAATGAAATAAGACCCTATAAATGATTTTTTCGATCAACTTCAGATTGGTGATGGGATGCAACGCTAACAAGCGGTCTATCAAAAGCTTTATAACAAGTAGATAACACACTTTTGTGGAAATGTATGAATTGATAACATTGCTCCTCAAAAAAGTTCGAAAATTTTACACGCGCTTCTGACGCAAAAGCTTCCGTCGTCATCCTGTCAAAATTTTCATTTTGTCAAGCATGCGCCACTGGTGGACCGAGTCTCATCGACGGGAACCATCAGTGACACATACTTAACAAAAGATGTTTCAATGATTTTTTTCGATTGAATTTGATGGTCCTATATTTTTTTAATGATTTTAATTTTATATTTGTTTTGCCTAGGAAGGAATACAGGGCGAGCATTGACCTTTGCTAAAGAAATATTTGCATCAGTTAAGAATCGACCGGATGCCAGAGATGTCATCATTTTGATAACTGTAGGAAACTCCTACGATGACGCAATATCACCAGCAAAGGCAATAAGAGATATGGGTGGGACGGTGAGCTGACACTTTTAAATTCAGGATTCGAATCAATTCGGATGCATTTCTGATTAGGATGATTCGAATAATCAATTAGGCGATACAAAATCATCGACGAAATTATAGCGTAATTATATCTTTTCAAGAAATTTAAAGTTTAAATCACACAGTTTTTTTTTAGCAAATGTGAGCTGAAAAACTAATGGAAAAGACGATTTCATTGCTTGTTCTAATGTCATCGAGTAAAATTCCTTTTAAAAAGCCGTGATTTTACTGCATATTATTACAGTGTGTTTTGGTGGTATTAGTGAGCATGCAGTGGATAAGACAGTTATTCATTCTTTTAGGGTTTTTGAATTTTTTGCTATGGCCTGTGCATGGACCTAGCGGGGGGGATTTATTTTGATTTCAGAATATAGTCGAATAATTTTTGGAAATGGAACAGGTAATTAAAACAATAGTCTTTTATTAAATAAACATGGAAATCTTTACATAAAATGGTAAAATACATTTAAATTCATATATATTTATGAAAATTTCACATTTTTTAATCTATTAGTTTTGAATATCTGTAAAAATCAAATCGAATAAATCATGAATTAAGTTTTATTACTAATCGAATATTTTGAAAATTTTTTATTGCTATGATATATATCACTTTCTTACCAAAAATTAATTGCAAGTGTTTTTCTCTTTTCAGATAATTGTGATAGGTATAAATGGTAAGTATGAACCTCTAGATCGAACTGAAATCACTGAAATATCTGGGAATCCAGTACATGAGATTATAATAGAAGACACAGAAGAATTGGGCGATGAACTTGTTGAAAGAGTGAAAAATAAACTTTGTAATGACATCTGCATCAATAACAAGCATGGAAGTAATTCTACATGAGATCGGTTTTTCACAATAACATGAGAACAAATGATATTTCCAAGCGGTCCAAATATACCCAAGATATTACACCCGGTTTGAGTGGTGGACACGGTTTGCCGAACTGAATTTAACAGGACTCGAATCCGACATCTCTTACATGAAAATCCCCAGATTAGTCTTCTCTATCCTATAGTTCGCGAGCCAAAGTTGTGTCGCTTGATGATTCTTTTGATCGTCCGCTTTTAGAAACAACTCGACAAAACAAATGTTGGAAAGTTGTCCCATTCCTGCGTTCATCTCTGTGATACGTTCTTTCTTATTGCCCCCATGCAAACGCTTCAATATAACGCCATAGTTTCATTTTTTCCAGCAATCCATAGTAGCCTACTCTAGAAGTGGAGTAGGGAGGAGCGGTACGTAGTCGGAAATATTTTTAAACACTGAATCGAATTTCCAGCGATTTTAGATCACTGTCACTGAAAGTAAAATTTGAAAAAAGAACTCTACCTCTTACAATGCTTAATATTGGGATGCGGTTTCCCTAAATGCAACACTGATCGCGACCTATTTCTGTACACTGCAGAAAGATGTAAAAATCCTTTCATGCCAAATCAACACCCCCACCTCACTGATAGTCATGGATTTTGCTGTTTTTAGAATAACAAAAAACAAGTTTTTTCTGGCTTTACTTCGCCTATTTTTTTTTCACAGAACAAATCATAAAATTTG
>OZ023153.1:9884079-9918465 GCA_963675895.2 Styela plicata | reverse complement strand
CCAAATGGTTGGCGGTTCGAGTCCTCCAAGGGACAATTTTTAGTTTTTTTTCCGAAAACCACCATTCTAAAACCACAAAATTTTTTTTTTTTAGAAAAACCTTAAAAATGAAATGTTACAAAAACTTCTCAATCAAAAAACATAACCAGATCAGATCTGTCGTTTATACCAAAAACCAATATTCGTTTATCATTTATAAGAAACATCCTAAACTACTCAATAACTTTCTGCTGAATGATGATAGTCAGTATGACTAAAACGCATGGTACCCCAGACCCGCGCGTATGGTGCTATATGCACACCGATGGATTCACGGACAGAAGCAAAATCCAAATCACAGACTAGAACTTCTCGCGACAATGTTTCAGAAACTATGAAAATAATATATTATTAAAACTAGGGAGTGTAATAAAGTTAGCAAACTCCACATGACTATCTTTCATTTTGTTAGTGATGAAGATTCTTTTTTTCTTAATTCCTGCATTTATGTTACTTTCTGCACACCAGTGGTTTCAGGAGACTTTTATGTACGTCTCGTGGAATCTTGTTTTGAGTGAATTTTAATAAAAAAAGGCATGGGGAATTGGTGGATTGCGATATGGAGGCTAGCTTTGGGCAATTTAATTCGATCCGATTCACAAACTATTCGCATTGTAACAAAAATGCAACAAAACCACTGGTCTTTAACAGCAATTTTAACTAGCGGTATTGAAAAAAACTAAAAAATTACTTTTTTGGTCAAATATGGGGTGTTGTTGGAACGAACCGCCAAGGTGCTGTCCATCAACAGTCCATAGAAACACAAATGATGAAACCAACAATAGCTTAGCCTAGCTGTCTTACGTAACACCAAACAAATGATGCGGGTTCGAACCCCAATGAAGTGTGTTCAAAATCGACGAACGAAAAAGGCTTCAATTAACAATACATGCGGGATGCCCCTGGGCACTGGCACTGTAACCCACAAGCTTTGGACTATGCTCCTCACCGGTTCCTTATCATATGTTCCACGCGGGATGAAATAGTAAGATGCAAGATAAATCACGTAACCAGATTATAATAATTGTAATTATTGTAAACATTATTAATTGCCAACTGTGAATAAAGTTCATTTCATTTTCAAATTTTACCGACAAAATTCAATCCAAATATTTTGGATTTTTCGATCACATTTATCTGTACGTTATTTATATGCAGATAATTAGAAGTATGTTGTATCCTACAAATTGTATGTATTAATATTGGTAAATTCAAGTGATTGATTCATTGAATTCATTGATAACGTGAGATAATTGCGACAAGGAGATAATCCTGGATTTTGTGATTCAATTCCATTCGTAAACAATATTGGAAGCAGATTAAAAAATTTTTCTGGTTCATTCACGATCAAACAAGATGTCTTCATTGTGGGGTCGCGAGCATCAACATTTCCGATAATCTAACATCGCGTTAGTAAACATATGGGCGAAATATTATTGTAATTGTTTTACGAGGATATGTTTGCTCAGTTATATTTCGACTTCTGCGCGCTTGACGATGTCGGTCTCTGTGGCGCAATCGGTTAGCGCGTTCGGCTGTTAACCGAAAGGTTGGTGGTTCAAGCCCACCCAGGGACGCGTATTTTGTACTGGGCCGGTCCATAATCCCGTAAATGGGAAAATTTATGAAAGACACTTATGCAAAGGCATAGAAGAGGGATGAGTAGTTCTTCTCGGCCAAGAGCATTTATTATAAGTATAAAAAGACGGTTATCGAAATATATCTGGACAAGTATAGCCGCGCTTCGTTTCATATAAAAATACATGCATTAATAAATATCAAATATTGTTAATATAGGGTTCATTGTCATGAACGAAAATTGATCAAGAAAGATTAGAAGTTTGGATTGTGACGCAAGGTCCACGACCTTAAAATGGCAACATTTGCTATAAATGGATCGTTCTCCAGCAATATCAACACTATAGCCAAACTGTATGTCGAACGAGCTCACAAAATCTCTTCATCTCTGTTGCGCGTTTGGATGTTAACCATACCGTTGGTGGTTCGAGCCCACCTAGGGGGCTCAATCAAAAAACATAACCAGATCAGATCTATCGTTTATACCAAAAACCAATATTCGTTTATCATTTATAAGAAACATCCTAAACTACTCAATAACTTTCTGCTGAATGATGATAGTCAGTATGACTAAAACGCATGGTACCCCAGACCCGCGCGTATAGTGGTATGCATAGTGTACATATGGTGCTATATGTACACCGATGGATTCACGGACAGAAGCAAAATCCAAATCACAGACTAGAACTTCTCGCGACAATGTTTCAGAAACTATGAAAATAATATATTATTAAAACTAGGGAGTGTAATAAAGTTAGCAAACTCCACATGACTATCTTTCATTTTGTTAGTGATGAAGATTCTTTTTTTCTTAATTCCTGCATTTATGTTACTTTCTGCACACCAGTGGTTTCAGGAGACTTTTATGTACGTCTCGTGGAATCTTGTTTTGAGTGAATTTTAATAAAAAAAGGCATGGAGAATTGGTGTATTGCGATATGGAGGCTAGCTTTGGGCAATTTAATTCGATCCGATTCCCAAACTATTCGCATTGTAACAAAAATGCAACAAAACCACTGGTCTTTAACAGCAATTTTAACTAGCGGCATTGAAAAAAAACTAAAAAATTACTTTTTTGGTCAAATATGGAGTGTTGTTGGAACGAACCGCCAAGGTGCTGTCCATCAACAGTCCATAGAAACACAAAAAATCGCAAATAGACGTCGAATTTTCAAATTTTATCGACTAAATTCAATTGGAATATTATTGATTTTGGTCATATTTATCTGCACCTTAGATATATGCTGTTAATTAGAAGTTTATTGCACCCTACAAATTGTTTGTATTATTGTTAGTAAATTCAAGTGATTGATTCATTGAATTCATTGATAACGTGAGCAAATTGCGACAAGGAGATAATTCTGAATTTTGTGATTCGATTCCATTCGAAACAACATTGAAATCAGATTCAAATTTTGTTCTGGTTCATTCACGATCAAACAAGATGTCTTCATTGTAGGGTCGCGAGCACATTTCCGATATTCTAACATCGCGAATATGAACATATGGGTGAAATATTATTCAATTGTTTCACGAGGATATTGTATTCCCATTTTATTGGACTTCAGCGCAGGTGACCGTGCCGGTCTCTGTGGCGCAATCGGTTAGCGCGTTCGGCTGTTAACCGAAAGGTTGGTGGTTCGAGCCCACCCAGGGACGCTCGATTTTTACTGGGCCAGACCAAAATCCCGTAAATGGGAAAATTTATGAAAGACGCTTCATTGTAGGGCCGCGAGCCCCGCGCAACATTTCCGATATTCTATCATCGCGCAAATAAACATATGGGTGAAATGTTTTTTTAATTGTTCTACGAGGATATTGTTTGCTCACTTTATTGGACTTCTGCGCGTTCGGATCCGCCAGTCTCTATGGCGCAGTCGGCTGTTAACAGAAAGGTTGGTGGTTCGAGCCCACCCAGGGACGCTAGTTTTGTACTGCACCAGTTCATAATCTTGATTTGGGAGGATTTGTGAAAGAGTTTTACGCAAAAGCGTAGAAAAAGTACAAGCAGCTCATTCATCCTTAACCCCGGCCAGGAGTTTAAGAAACTCCTCTAACTTATAAAAAAGACGGTTGTCGAAAAAATAATATATTGCATTCATAGATCTTAAATCCTATATTTTATTGGGAACATTTACCACGAAAGCGGCTTGGGATATACAAAGGGTCCTGGAAATAGATCTATCGCCGCCTGCCACCGGGGTAAAAATATCACCTAAAGAGTGGCAGGAGAAAGAGGTGAAATTGTTATGTTTAACAACAAGCACGATTTTTTGACATTGATTGGAAGGAGTCGAGCCTATCACGTAAACGTCTGAAACAATCAACAAAGAAAAAATAATCGAAAAGGTAATAGCGACAATTATCGCAGAGCAAAATTGCTATCTCGCTTTATGGTCTCGGCCGCCTATGGTTTCCATAGCGCAATCGTTTATCGCGTTCGGCTGTTAACTGAAAGGTTAGTGGGTTCGAGCCCACCTAGGGACGGGGGGTTCTTTTGTTTTCTGTTGAACAAACATTACCTTACAAATGTTAAGGTCAACCGTTTAATTACAAATCGATATTCTATTCTTGATTTCTATGAAAATTAATAACCCTCACACTACTATCATACTCAATTTCATAATATCTTATACACTATAGCAGGGGTGGCCAGACCTGCTTAATGCTCGAGCCGCATGTAACAAAATCCAGTTTTAAGAGTCACAACACAAACACAATAAGATATACGAATTTATTCATTCACAACGAAGGGTAGCGCTCTTGATTAATATTAGTGCTGCGTGGTATACTGTGAGTCTCCACCTGGGCTGCAAGTAGTTTTAAATTAGGTTGGTATGATGTTAAAGCAGTTCGGAGCAGTTCCTTCCAAGTGTTGTTTTGTCAAAACTGAACGGTATTTTGACTTTTAGCGGGAAAATGCATGTCTAATTCATCAAAGCTAATTCATCAATGAGCCGCCTGCGGCTCGAGAGCCGCAGTTTGGCCACCCCTGCACTATAGGAACTACCGTCTTGAAGATTAGCACATTCCCTATTGAACGGCCTTCGTTATTACACTACTGGTAACGTGCAGAAACGTATATAGTATATTGTACAAACTTTGGTACGGCTGATTTATAATCAAGCAATGTGGGTAAGTAAGTATATTTCGAGTTTTGTTAAGACATCACAGCAATACGATACGATTTCATTTTTATCCTCCTGGAAGAGAAAGCCGAGATACGACTCAACCATATAGAAAACCACGACCTCTCGTGCAGTCTGTCACCAGTTCCGAGTCGAGGGCGAAGGTTTTGGCCTAATATTTTTACTCCTGGACAAGCATGGACATGGTTGATGGAGGGAACCATAAGCAAGACTTACGCACACCATCCTCGAAACGTATTCCTAACGCTTTACCAACTGAGCTAGCCGGACAAAAACAAACAAAAGCTAGGAGAAAAGACTCGGGAATACCAAAAACTAAATATTCAAAGAACTAGAAAATTTGCTCCATACGAATCTACAGTTCCAAGAACAAAAATGATTCATATAGGACCAAAGACAAAAAATTTTATCAATAAGATAACACAAGTTATAAATGCTGTCTCCAAGAAAGACACACAGATGGGCCACGACCATGATGGCACAATTCATCAGTTTTACATGCCTAACAAGCTATCATTACGAAAATATGTTATTTCTGACCTGCACACACCGGTACACAGCACCATTTTCCTTGAAACGTGTCGAAGATCGCATTATTTCACTTGGGATAGATCGGCGTGGCCCGTGTTGATATTAACAGGAATCAACCACGCGTTAAAACATTAGCATCAGCAAAGTTTACCAGCGTGAAAAGATTGTGAACACATGCGGACATGATGGCTGCAACTCTGAACGCACACGCATATGGTTTTGTTTCATCATGTGTGCGATGCTGTACAAGTTGTACTGATATTGCACGATTTCCTGTACTTGTACATTTTTAAGCAAAATATTTATCTACTTGAGATGAGTATACTCCGCGAGAGCTCTTTCTTTAAAGATCAGACCTATGTTGCAGTTTGAAAAGCGGCGGTTGCTGTGTTGCTGTACGAGACGTGGCCGGATTAATTCAGCATCAATCGGGTAAGTAATAATCTAAATTATTACCCCGTGATTTCAAGCTAGAATAAGACCAGTAACTTTGCATACACACCACAATATTAGCGACATGAGAGATGACGAAGACAACGAAGCCGCCGGGATAGAAACGCTTACATATTTAGAAGCATATAATTGATCTATGGAGAATTTTTTTTCTCAAAACTAGGAAATTAGCATGTTTCAAATTTTAGCACCTCTAGTGTGATTTTCACATGCTTCCTAATTTACAGTAAATTTTTAATTTACTGACCATCTTTTGAGTGCACCTTTTGAGCAAGACTCTGTACAACCATTTACAAGGCTAAGGAAAGGATGAGATCTTTCCGGTTCGGCCAAGGCTATCAATGTTAATATAATGTCAATATAACCACTATACGACACCATTTGCCGTCGAACGCAACTGCTATCCAACACTCGCAGCTCTCGTCAACATGGGATGACCAGAATTTCTACCTGAGTGTGCGAATTGTGTTAAGATCAAATGAATTTCCTTAAATGGTAACCTGTGCATTGTTTTTAGATGAGCCTAATAGATTAATAGGATAGTATATTTCAATGAGGGATTGTTCCGCTATGGAACGCTGCAGCAGTCGCTCATACTTGTCGAAAGGAATATGAATGAAATATGAACGAATAATATTTTTGTTATTTTATTAAATGATAGTATGAGAGGTATAATAATATATAATGTAGTACATGAAAAAGAATCGATAATAATTGTCAGTTTGAAAATAATGATATTTCAAACATCAGATAGTAAATGAAATGGTGTCACAGTGCTTGAACGTTTTCAGATTTAAATTGCGTTAAATTATCCACGGTTTGTAACAGGAACTTCGGTGGTCCGATTATAACTCATACTAAATTCGGTAATCAGCAAGTATGTGCTATATCTCTGTTTCTCTTAGTAGAATGATAAAAAGGCGCGGATTAGATATCTATGGCGTCACAATTTAACAAATTTAACAATAAATTATCGTCTTGGAGGAGGACATGTGCTTCTGTCTCTTTCTTGCAAAGAGAAAAAGTCGATTCCTATTTTCTCCAAGAGTTCGGAAACTTCGCGTATTTTCGTTGGAGATAGTTCCTTGACATCTTTTCGGACTTCAATGTCGATGACTGCTTGATCTGCAAAATAATAAACAATTTGGCATTGATACCAACTTTTAGTATACCCTACCATTCTATATAATGATCTACAATCGGCGAAACTTACATATTTCAAAATGCGAAGTGACTTTTAGGATAAATGGTTTTGTATTGAGCTAAACGATTTAGTAAAAAACAAAAAAAAGAGTGGTGTAAATAGAAAATTACCTTCAACGCATGAGTGGATAATCATATAGTTATCATAGTCAGTCGCAATGTGTCCTTTAATATGAATTTCTCCTGAAAATCAAAATAAACAAGTTTAGATATCAATAAATTATAAGTAAAATTTCTATTGTTCCTAGTTACTTTTATTAAATAAATTGAAAGAAGCAAAAGAATTTCGTGATTTTGACCGATGGGGCCCGGCGATTACCATGTTATAGATACCGAGTTCGGTACCCGGTTGCTAAATCCACGTTCACTATTCAGGATTAAATAACTTGGAGGATCACGGTCGAAACTCCTATATTTCTAGAAGCACTTCTACAGAAATTCATTTTCGTCAATCAATAGCCACAGACGAACCGCGCCTCGGCGTCGCGTTTCATCAGTGACTCATGTTTGACAAAAAAAATTCCCACAGAGGTCTGTCTGGTTGGTTCCTTTGAGTGCTGCTTCCTGTATTTTCTGGAGTGAATTTGACATAAAAAGTTTCTGTGGTATATGTGGCCTTGTTTGAGTTGTCTCGATTAAATCAGCGACAAATACACAAGCCACCAATGCTTTGTTTTGAATAAAACGTAAATTTAAAATGATACCTAGTTATCAACTAAATCATATATATTCCGCATATTTAAACTTTCGGATCATTTTTTTCTCACAAACAAAACAGCAATTAAAATCTACCCACTTTCTGAAAGGCAATTTTCCCAGCACATCGTACAAAAGACTCTTTGCTCAATTTTTCCCATCTTCGGCCATATTCTGAAAGAAAATAAAATAACTTTATATTCAGGTAACGCTCAAATTGAGAATAACACTCTCATTTTCACATTTTTTAAATATGTTGATTTGAAATAGACCAAATTACATCATAACCACTCGATTTTATTCTATTCTTCATTGAATAAATTAAATACTTACTGATGAATAATTTCCTCCGCGTAGAAAAGTTTGTGGAAGTTGCTGGCGCCAAATATTCTAAAATCAAAGCACTCAAAGTCACTGTACCTAGAATCACGAGTATGATATGCTTGTCGCCATTCTCCAACGAGCTGTAATTAAAAACGTCGGTATTAAGTTTTGGAGAGACAATATTGCTAAAGGCTAAAAAAACTTTTTAATAAATTTTGTGGCCTATTTGTATGTTTATGCGTTCCACTCAAATCCGGCAATGTAGTAAAGTATTTTATCCGTCAATAAAGATTATGTGTTAGATCTAGTCTACGTGTCAAAATATGTTTTGACGAGTATGAATTGAAGATATTTTTTGTGCCTAGGCCTGATTAATCTGTATCATACGTTTGACAAAACAAAATGAAATGTTTGATGGTGAATATCAATACTTTTTTACGTCCTCATCGTTAAAAATATTTCCGAAGCAAAAATTACCATTTCAATTTTGATGGAAAAAGGAGATATCAACCCAATATTAATATTAATAACTTGAAGGCAATATTAAAATTAAAAAAAAAAACTTTAACAAAATATAATTTTCGATAAATTTCAAATCAGAACGAACAATCTTTTAACATAAATAGTATCAAGACATATCCCAATAATTTAAAATATGCTTTTAAAGGGAAACGATATTTCCTAACAAAACTAATCTTAAAGTGAATTTCTACTTACCCGAGTATAGTCAACATCTTTTTGTAGAACGTAGTCGTTGCATAAATGGGCCAAAGACTCATTAAAACAAATCAATACAAGAACAAGAAATAAAGCGGTCTTCATCGTAACTTTTAGATAAATTATTCTACGCGGGGATGTTCTATATTTTTTAAATACGTCCAAACAACTAGTCCAAAAATGTTTTATTGATATCCCAGCCTACAGGTACAGGCTTATATACCTGAATGGGATTAACGTGACGCATATTTAACTAACGGCGTATAGTTTCTACGTACTTTGGTATAGGTCTTGTGAAATTGTATAAATAGTAAATAAACCGCCATTTTCGGTCGGGCAAGTTCATTCTCATCTCGATTCTTTGCTAGGGAAAGAAGCGCGACCGCGATTTTGGAGGACAAACACCAAACGAATTTTTCTAATGCAAAACATTTTGTTAGGTATGGGCCTTTATTGAATGATCATTTATTGTATATGCTTAACTAAATGTACCTTTTGTTGCGAGGAAAATCCTTATATAACAACGCCGCGGAGAAGAGTGCCATGTGTCATTACCATGAGCAATGCTTATTAACGATATTGGTGATTGTTTATGTGTATGAATGTAATTTTATTAGCAAGCTGTCTGTCATTTTTTGTCTGTCTGTCAAGTAAATGAAATCCGAACCACTGATAAATATTATTACCGCGACAGGTGAGAAATTAATCATTTCGTTTGAATAAATGAATCTCTTTCCGGTTAACCTATTCGTTGAAGCGTTATAGGGAATGTATTTTAAACTATACACATCTATAATTGTTGTGCGGTTGCGCATATTTGAATCATGTGAGGAATGATCATGTGCGAGTGAGTTGGGGGACATGGGATTCCTTATCAGCCCACAGTGGCTCGCGTAACGACTGGTTATGGCAACCACCAATTCATATCTATTCATATAGGAAATGAGCTGTAAAAGTTGACTGACTTGTTGCTATATATGGTTGATCCACATTATCGGATGTCCTCTCCCGTAAAATAAAAATTATGTCTCATTTGATATATATGTTATAATGTTATGTTAAAAATTATGGATGCGTGTCTAATTTTTGTCGTATAACTATGTACGCTACAAAAATATAACTATTTCAAATCTGAGGTTGATTTACGAGACTCTTTCGAAACAAAACAAATGGATCGCGATAAAACTTAAAGTTAAAAAAGCATGAAAATTTTACTAAGGATTAAGACAAAATTCGTTTTAACAAAATAAATGTGTTGGTTGGCATACTTGAATGATACTGATGATATTATTTTTGCGTAGAATAGCTACCTTATTCATTGTTACTTATTTTGGTAGATTTTTATTACAACTAGTCCCGTGGACTTTCAGACAAACGGAGTTGGTATTTTGAAACGTACTTTCCGTTACTTTCAATAGGAATTTTTAACCTATGATGCAAAAATGATAACCATTTTGGTAATTGGTCATCGCTTTGGAAGCAATTCGAAATATTTTAATCTCGTCTTTCTCCATTCTCAATAACGTATCAGTAGTAATTATTCGTCTAGTCTTAAAAGAAAGATTTTATTATGTTAATGAATCATAAAAATAATATTGATCACGTATGAAGTAAATGTTCTAGACAAAAACCCAATGTAGGTCCATGTCGATATCTTTATAACAGAAAGATAGTTTATATACGCTAACACAAGTATAGCTTATTTGGCATAAATTTGTGTCGTCAAACACTGTGTTCGACATTTTAATCTAAAAGTTGCATCGATTGAATACATACAAAAATCGTTAGTCACGTTTGATAAGACAACGCGATAGCGCCGAATTTCAGGATGTTACAATAATAAATTTGAATACTCGATTCATTTTATTTAGCCTTAGTCACGAAACACTAGAATAATTTTGCCCAAGTTTCATGAACGTCTGTCAACATGAATATGCGGTATTCATGATTTCAAATATTTCCTCAAATGCTGGCGTCTATCAAGCAACATTGGTATATCGAAAACCATTCATCATAATAGTAGTACACATAGGTGCATAATGTTTTTTTAACCATCAATATTATATCATCGAAATCTGCACAAAATGCGTCTTCAGTTTTTTTACCGTAAATTAGCCGTTGGTTGGCTTCGTTTTTGCGCTACTACCTGCCTTTGTTGTGTGAACTTTGGTAAAAACACGGAATAACTCTAAAGTGGAATTCTTGAATTTCGATCATGACATTTTTTGAAATATTTTCAACATATCGATAATTAATGACGATTCATTAATTTTGATTCAACCGTTTTCAGTCAGAAAACACCAAAATATGTTCTACCAAGCATGGGAAACTGATGAACCGCGACGCCAAGGCGCGGTCCATCAGTGTTCCATACTTGAAAAAATAAAAAAAATATCCGTTTGGTTAGCACACAGTTTCGAACAATACATACAAGACAAGATGCTTTCATAAACATATGTGGGTATCGGTTCTAGTATCGGTGTCGGAAAATGTGGTATCGTTATACCACTACATATGTTTGTCATTTCCTTACGTAATATCAAAAGAATTTCATTCGCCAAGAATTGTGTTTCGGTCTCAGTTTTTTCCCGCCCTCTCGCACAAACTCGTCCGAAATTTCTCATATATGAATAATTTGTATAGTCTCTGCCCATGCTTCACTTTTAATATATAATTATACATTCCCGAATAATTTGGCAATAGAAATATTTTTCCTGACGCTATTTTGCTTCAATATTGAAATTTTATTTGTTCAAGCATTCGCCAATGACGAAGCGGGTAAAAGCGGCGCCACTAGATGGTTACTCGCAATTTACAGACTCAATTTTTTGGCTTTTGAGATATTTTTTCCAGATCATAATATTCTAATAAAAAACGTTATATTTTTGTCAATCAGGATCAGCGGTTGTAGGGTGGCGGCACAAACCTGTCAAAGCACAGGTCAAATGACACACAAAAATTTTTTTTTGTATTTTAATGACAAACAATGTTTCCACAAGCATTAGTAATAAGCGCCAATGCTCGTTTTTTCAGTCACCCATGCTTGATAGTACCTATTTTGCAATTTTTTTACTAATCTTTTGGATTAAGTGATAAATAGCATGAAGCTGTTATGTTAAAGAGAAATGCCCTCAGTAGCGTAAGGAGAGCCGCAAAATTATTGAGAAATTTTCGGCGACGCTTGAGATAGCTGTGTATTGTAATTTTGTGGTTATTACAGTTATGGGTTTTTGATTTATCATCATGTATTATTTATATTATAAAGATAGAATGTTATTCACAGCATTTGAGAAAATGTATGTGAAGCTAGTACAATATAAAGTCATCAAATTCTTGCGTCAAAGATGTGACCATTGCTGACAAGTACGAGGCAGTACTGTATTTTTTCAAACGTCTAGAAAAAAAACTATGCTTATGGAATTGACTCTTACTTTTTTATCGACTTCGTCATTTAAATTGTTTTGTTTGTTTAGGTTTGAAGAAGGGTCAAAATTGATTAACTAAAATATTTTTTTCTTCAGTCAAAATTCAAAATTGACTACATTTGCTTATTGCGCGTTACTATGAAAGTTTTGGAACTATCATCTGTGTTTCAAATTTCATTCATTTTGAATCTGAGAAGTCGCTTTTATCACGAATTTGAACGATTATGTGTCGTCAATTTGAATCTCACTTTTCAAGTAAGCAATTTTCATGAAGCGGTTATTACTTCCACAGATTCATTTTATTTTCACGCAGCAAAGTGCCAAACTTTTTCAACAAATGTTTGAGACATTTATCAGCCGTGAATTGTAGTTTTCTGTGGCCAGTTTTTTTGAAAAATGTTCAAGGGTCTAAGACTAGGGTTGGACAATTCGATTCGATGATTCGAATCGATTCGAAGTACAAATTATTCGAATTAAATGAAATAATATTTTCCACTTTAACGACAAAATACAATCGATTTTGGTCAGATTTGACCAAAATCGATTATTTCGTCGTTAAAATATCAAAGTTGTGGCTCTAGTTTGAATTCAAAATACACTATAGACTATAAATTTTCACGATGGAGACATGTTAAAATAGTAAAAATGGGATATTTGTTATTTATATAGAATTATTGATTTGATCCGATTCGAAAAAATAGTCGAATCAGTTTGAATTCAAGATGATTCGGTTTTGCCCAGCCCTACTCACGACCCCGAAGCGTACGTGGTTTAACAGTGACACATAGTTGTCAAAATGACCTTGAAACAGGGAATTGTGTTGTAAATTTATGTCATTTCAAATATCTATATTCCGATGTATTGGAAAAAATATTATCGTATTACCCTCCTCAAAAACAAACAACTTGATAAATATCTTTGAAACTGGAAAAAAAATCACCTTCTCTTTTCTCATGAGTTTATTGGGATATTTTGTTAGGTCATAATCTAACTTTTTCAGACAATAATAATGCTCAATTTATCTGGAAAGGGCATATCGTAAATAATAACATTGTCGAAATAAAGCAAATCAAAAATGATCGATAACTGTCCAAAATAGTTGAAAGCTGGATCAATTCTGTCTGTGACTGTATGAGTGAAACTGTTATTTATGCGCGATTTTCCCTAATCTTGTAGTCTTTTGGGTTGTCTATTTAAAGGTGTGTTATTCGTGTTATGATCGATATAAATTGAAAATATCTTACATTCAAAATTGCTATGAAGGTTTTGTGATTTAACGATCTTTAGCCTATATTTTTCAACTTTGCAAAAAGGTCACTTTATGTTTGTATTAATTATAATACTTAAAATTTGGGCAAAAACAAAACACCGAGTTTCACAATTAGTTCAGTTGACGTGATAATCAATGGTGTCGTAACGCACTTAGTTGTTAGGCGTCGCTACGTACGTGCGTGCGTAAAAACGCACTTTCTCAGCGTTTCGACTTCCCGCTGGCAATGACCATAACTTTAAATATCACAAGAGAACAAAAAGTGGTTTTGTTAATGTTATAGTTTTATAGATTGGATGAAAACAATTTGAATATGCGGCTGTCTGATACTGATTCCCAGCCATACGAATTTAGCCGTCGGCGCACAGGACGACAAATCGAGACCAGCTCGAAAACTTCTACGACATTTTGAATATAAACCCGAATAATATGTTTTCGATGCACGTAGACTTAATCAGAACATTTCCAAGGAAACCTCTTTGGTCTAAATATGGCGTGGGTGAAAGAGAGAGTGGGACAGTGGATTTTTTTTCTCAAAATTGAGTAGGTCTACATAGTGATTTTAATAAATTCGTGCGAACCACCTGTTTCTTTCGATCTTCCAATTAGTACTTTTGTTTACTACATTTTAGGTTAGTTTTCTTCCTGACCCCTTAGTCAGTTTTGATCATCATATTTTACCAATCGTCTGTCGCCATTCATACTGATTATAAAGTTGCTGATTCCATTTGGATTGCGCAAATGTTGTCGAACAAGCTAAGTTTAGATTAAGATTATCTATGTCTTATCATTGTTATGTAAAATATATTGATATCCCATATTTAAGATATTTTAAAATAATCAGCTCAGTCATTTTGTCAAACACGAATTAATAATGAACCATGCTCCACCGACACGCTGCATCAGTGACTAATATTTCACAAACACGCTGGGATAAAATTTTCTGAAGGAGAAAGTTCAGAAATTTTGATTCACCTTTTCCCGAAAAAAAAACGTGAATTTTTAATAAAAAGTAATCAATAAATCAATACGGCAAAAGGCAAAGATCAAGTCTAATGTAGCAATACCGAGTGGACAGGAGCGAACTCGCACATATCGCTAGCTCTGAAATTTGTACACAAAGAAGGCAAAATGACATATTTTCACTTTTTCCGCACTCCCACAACTATATTTCTTGCACCTTAAAATAGAAAAAAATACATATAAGCACATTCATCATATTTATGCATCATAGTGTATATTTTTATTCCCGTAGGTATGGGCTATGCGCGTCATTAGAGGAGACTAAATAGGTACAAAGATTTGATAGATTTTTTATCAGCGTCCAGGTAAAATACCACTCACTGCACTTTACCATCGTGGTTTATTTCCGCGTGGGATGTTTTCAGCTTAGAGTGCAGTTGCTGTCACTTTATTTTGTAGTAGGCGCTGCTTTCGGTCTTGCTCTGAGCGAACTTTTGTGAAAAATATAGGTACAAAATTTATAAATATATTTATGTAAGTTGAATCTCAAATCGTGGCAAGGACAATCATTTTTCTCTAAAAGAGATCGCGCGCAGAATTTAAAACCAAAATTGTGTCCAAAACGCGCAAAAATTTGCGTGTTTTAAGTAAATTTTGAAATATTATCCAAAATTTTAGAGGGACTGGAGGGAATATGTTTTTCCACCCGATTCCGCGGCTAGTGTTTATATTATATTTAGCAATATTGGATTGAAGTGACGAATAACTTTTGAAAGCGATTTTACGAGTTCCTAGATATACGCATATGTTTACCACATGGGGTTGGCCGAAGTCCGTCTAAACGTTCATTTATATCAAATACGTCACGGTATATATTCCATAATTTAAAGTCACTCTGGGCACCCAATTTTATTTGTTAGGTAAGGATTTAGAACGTACTTTGTATCACTGGGTATATGAATTACAGTGATTATTCTGAAGTAAATATACTCGATTTCCCCGTAAAGTGGAAAAAGTGGATCTTTTGTTTGGTTATTTATCTGCCATTCGACTACAGAGTGACAGTTCACGCTCACGTATTTTACAGCCTTTCAACTATAGGTGGCGCCACTGAGCAAGTTTTGTTTGTGCTTATCGACTATGTCATCCAGCTATTTCCTGAATGGCCCACAGTAACAAAACTGACACACTTTATTATCGGCAAATTAATCTAAGCAATCAATAATGAGAGTGTAGGTATATAATATATTAGTTTTGTGTAGCATAATTGTACATCGATAAACAGAGGTATACAGATAAAAAGGGTAATGTGTAAATACAAAATATTGATAATAAATGCACAGTGAAAATCTGTTTAAAATTTATATAGCCCTAAGCACGCGCTGCAAATGGATTGTGTCTCGTCGTCACAACTCTTCAGTGGCTCATACTTGATTTCGACAATAATTTCGATTCCCTGGTTCAGCTACGTTATAGCTTTACCTCAACAAAAGCTTAGCCAAAAAGTTTCGTGTGTGAATATTATTTGTTAAGCATGAGGCATCATCTGTGGTTAAAGTGACTGATTGGATGAATGTACGAGTTATCGTTTCTTCGGAGATGGACATGTGCTTCTGTCTCGTTGCTTAAGATCAAAAATGTTGACTCCAATTTTCTGCAAAATTTGTGAGATTTCCAAAACTTTGTCAGCCTGGAGTTGATCAATTCCTTTTCTGACTTCAACGTCGATCACTGGATTGCCTGACAGATAATAAATGATTTTGAATTGAAATAAATGAACAACTTTTCTTTTACAATCACGCATTAAAATAAATTCCTATAATCAAAGCCTTATACCACCATTTACTTATATAAACGAACGGGAATAAGTTGTTGGATACTCATGAGCTTTCCGATTCAACAGAGCCGACCCAAGTTATTATATCTTACGTGGATGGCGTCCACGTAAATAGTAAACGATATACTCTTAAGTAGGTAAAACGTCAAAACAACAGTTTCATAAAAAAAAAACTTTGCTCTGTTTCTAAAATTAAAAAAAAAATTATTAACTCATAAATTATAAATACCTCCTATACAGGTATGAAAGATCATATATGTATCGTAGTCTGTTGCAACGTGTCCATCGACGTGAATTTCTCCTGAAAATAATTTAAATACGGAGGTCTGTTATATTGCTAATAATTTAATATGACCAATTACAAATCACTTTTATTCACAACCATTTGAGTGGGTCGCCCTGATCAAGACCCTGTACCAGTAGGTACTTATAGACGAATTGGGTTAATGTTTCTGTGGACAGACATAATATTTTTAACACTAAGATTTTATTCTGCGACTTATTTGTTTTACAAACATTAGATTGGCTTTAGGACTTATTTTCGAACTAGGGAGCTTGGTAACAGATAATCAATGGATTTCCCACCCTTCACGGAGAAATACTCTTCTTTGAGGTTTTCACCATTTTCTCACCTACGGCATTAGTTGGCGTTTGTGCAATTCTTGGCCATTGTTATACGAGAAACGTACCAGTTCGCTCTAGCCCATTAACGTTTTTACGTCGTCTCTGGGTTGATTGATGGGCACGTATTCACGATCTGGACTTAATTGACCACTAACGAGCATGATCAAACAATATTCTATACTCGACCATATAAATCATCATATTGAAGATTGCGAAATCTTAAAAATAATGAGTAAATAAACTTACTTTCGGAAACACAGTTTTCCCAACACATTGTACTAAACAATATTTGTTGAATTGTTCCAATCTTTGCTCTTACTCTGAAAATGAGAAAATATCAAATTACACTCATATTATCTACTGAAATCGTACTTGCATTGAACTTTCATTAGGAAATCTGTTTATTACTTACTCGTGTATGACCTCTTGAACGTAGAAAAGTTTGTGATATTCGTTGACACCGAATATTCTCATGTCATAACACTCAAATTGAGTGTACCGAGAATCCCGAGTATGATATGCTTGCATCCATTCTCCTCGAAGCTGTGAGTAGAAAATAGATGAATTTGAGATAAACCTCTCTGTTAGAAACTTTATGATCTTTGGCGAGATCCACCAAGACTCATTACAAAATTTCGATGAAATCATTTTTCTGACAGTTTTAAATATCGTAAAATGGTTACACCGTCTCTACAGTAGTAATTTTAAATCGCAAAACAGACGCTCTGAATAATTAAGCGGTAAACATGGATCGCATCTCTGGAATTTGATAGGTTATATTTGCCTCTTACGCAAATCTTTTTCCAGTCGAAGACTTCTGGATTTAATTTTTCGAATGACATATACATAAATGTGAAAGAAGTAAATGTATTTTGACAATACCTATCAGCGAAACAAGAAATCGAAACGGATATAGATGGAATACATATAATTCTGAATTAGAGTAGTGCATTCAAAAATTCATCACTAAAGTTCTAATTTTACAATCTTACCCGAGTATAATCGACATCTTCCTGTAAAACGACGTTGTTACACGTATGTGCTACAGCTTGATTGAAACCAAAAATAATAACTACAAGAAAAATAATAGTCTTCATCGTAATATCCAAGATCACCTCGCTTTAGAACGTTAAAAATAATTTTCAAGATCTCCTTTCCCGAGTTTGCTTAGAAAAATTGTGAGTATTCGACCAATAACCGCGTGCTTTATACTTTTCCGCGATAGAAATGATTCATAATCACCTAATGGCTCGTACGTACGACGGACAGGCTAGTATGGTATTGTATAAATAGTAAATAAACGTCCAAATATTTTCTGCAGGGCAAGTTCAATAGTTTCGTAATGTGAGAGAAATTAGCGCGAACGCGAATGCCCACAAGACCATCCTATCTAGCTGAAATAAATCATTAGCACGTTGGTCAAGCATCGGTCAATTATTTTTTGGGAAGTTACGTAGAGAATTTGACCAAAATATAAATATAAACCGCGAAGACTTATAAATGTAAAATTTCATCTATATCATGATTTCGCTTTCTGCCCTAACCAGATTCGCGGGACTCAAATCTGGGATGTAAAAATCTAGCAGCGATTATACCAGGGACAACTCCGAGGCTCAAATAATGGCAGTAGTGCTTTATCGGATGTTGGAGTCTTAGGAAGGGAGTCTTGTTTATTCGAATAGTTATTGTTTTTATTTTGGGCTTAACATGTTTTAATACAAGTTGATGTAGTTGAGTGCTGTGAATATTCTGTCAAGCAGGTGGGGTTAAGGAGAAAAAAACATGACAACAATTCCTTTTTCAACAGACCGGCAATATAACAGATCACGACACACCTTTCAGAAAAGGGTGAAAAAGGTTATCATCAGATAAATTAGGCAAACGTTTCTCCCGTGTCATAAGTTATGAACGTTTCAAGAGGAAATATTGTCGGGTTTATGTTCGCATGCCGATATTAGTGTTATGTAAATCTGATCTCCTCACTACCGAGCGTGATTTAGCAAGGCATTTCACTGCCAGTTAAAATAATTGGCCAAATTCTGAGCTACAAGCTCTGGATAGCTACTCTTTTTTGTTAGGTCATCGTGTTAAAACTATATATTTTCATAAAAATAGACCCGCGAAAAAATTATCTTAGAAAACGAGTGCATAATATAGATGTTTCATATGTCAAGTATGCGTCATCGGCGAACCGCGCCTCGACGGCGCAATCCATCAGCTACGTATATTTGACAAAAAATTTTGACTGGGCCGATACCTGCCATGGACACATTGATGCATTCTTGCGTGTACGCCACGGTTTCCGCATGTTTTGAACCGTATGTTTACAACCAACAGTTGTATCGATGTTGTAGTCGTTATTCATCGTGGAGCGAATTATCAAAACCCCTGCGGGAGAATTTGAACAACTCTGTGAAACAACGTGAAATAAACTTTTTGCTCGACTTTGGTCAGAATAATCGACATAGCATATCGTCAAAATTTCAAAATTGGTCACTTATTGACCATTTGCAGAAAAACATGAGTCAGAAATTCAAATGCTGAAGTGTTACTTTAATCATTCATGAACATATTAGAATTGATATATATATATCTCATTTGGGGTTTGTCGTACGTAAAATAAAACAATCCTGCCAATCATATATTATTCAACTTTACGTGATCTAGTGATTTTAAAAAGCTGTGAACACCCGATGGTTAAGGTTGACGAAAATGTAATAACTTTCTATTTCAGAATAGGATCAAAGGCTTTTTCGGCTTTAATCAAATATTCGAATCCAAAATGTTGTGATAAACAAACACACGTATATTTTCCAAATTATCAAATATCCTAGGATTTCTCTTGTTCGGAAAATATATAGGTTGTGATTATGTAGATTTCGAATTGCAGGAAAACTTTGTGACTTCACGGATCAAATATTTTGAACAATCCTAGTTGATAACTATGGGATTTTGCGCGTTGTTTATAGGTCTAGGGAATTCAATTCGGTGAATCCAATCGATTTGAGGACTGGTCTTTGACAGTAATTTTACTTGGCGGTATTGAAAAAGAAATTCAAAATTGACTTTTTTGACCAAATATCGGGTGTTGGTGGAACGTCCTCGCAGGTGCGGTCCATCAACAGCCCATAATCAGCATCATTCTCATCAACGTGGCGTTTTAGAAATATGCAATTACTGTATATGACCAGTAAATTTACTGTTCTTTTGTCACAGTGTATATCATACCAATCAAAATCCTCATTTTCTTAAGCATAAGCCACAGATGTCCTGCGCCTCAGGCTTAACTAAAGCACATTTCAATGAAGATAACTTTTAAATTTTTCGGAATAATACGATTTCAATATTTTAATAATTGAGAAAATATCGAAGGTAAAAATGGAACAATTGTTAGCGGATTTAAGAATTCGAACCGATTCAACAAATTATGCGGATCGGCCTCGAATTCCAAATGATTCTGTTTTCCCCGTCCCTAGTGGTGTATTTATTATATTTTGTAATCGCCTAGTCCTTAAAAGTTTGTCCAAACATGACTCTGGGAGAAGGTATATCTGTGGTTTAGGCTTGTCGAATACCATATAAATCTATTAAAAATGTCTTATGCCAAAATGCAGCAAAACGATGATTACCTAGCTTACCTAGTTCGTAATCGAGGTACTGGTTTTGAAATTGAAACCAGGTTACCTAGTAACACGTTTTCTAGTTTTGTTGGGAAGTCGTTGATGCTAGAACTATCAAAACATACTCAAATACTATATATACTGCAATTTGCATTTATTTTGTCACCGAAATCATATATTTCAGTAATTTGAAAATTATTCAAAATTATTCAATGTTCATTACAGCAAAGTAAAAATTATAAAATTTTGGAAAAAAAATTTAAAATCTCTGTTTTATGTTACGATCTTCGAAAATCATGCGAGTCAATTAAAAGTTTAGACCTTATAAACAAAAGCTTGACTTCAGAACGAAACAAAAGTTTTTCTTTTTAATTTCTATAGAGTATTTTTTAGAAAATAAAAAATTGTTTTGTTTGTTTGTTCCAAACTGTTATGATTTTTGGCTTGGTGTAAAAACTACTTTATTTTGAAATCTGCATTCGTAAAAAAAAAAAAAAAAATTGATGTACTTCATTAACGGGGATAATGATATATACAATACAAACTTTCGTTTTGTTTGGCATGAGTCTCTGTTGTACCACTGAAAAACATAAATATAAATCAGTATATCTTACGACTAGACCACAGTCAATTTTTTTTGTTAAGCATGGGTCACAGATAGATCGCGTCTTCGCGGTGCGATCCAATAGTGACTTATACTTGAAAAACGATGTTTTGATAATATTTTTCTGATTAGTACAGTTTTTCTCTTCTTAGTTAACGAGACATGATTTCCGCATTTTTCACATGGAAGATCATACCGGATGCTTTACCATGAAAAAATTTCCAACTTGGCAAATTCCCCTCACGTGATGCAATGTTTCTTTTTCAAGGATTTAGACGGTAGTCATTTCCATTTATATTAACTTAGGTGTTTTATTTTTAATCATTATTATTTTTTTCTGTCGCACGATTGTGAGTAATATATCACAGTAGTTTAGAAACTAATTATGAGTTTTATGAAAAAAAATTATCAACCATTTTTCCCGCCAAAATTGAAATCTAATTCATTACACATTATTTATTATTAACCGGTACACTATAGGTAGTGGTAGTCGGTTCACTGGCAGATACACTCATTGCACTTTACTATATCGGTTTAACCCTGTTTGGAATCAGTAAAAATATCCACCATCAATCAAAAATTTTATTTTGACAAGCCACTGATGGATCGCGCTGACCATACGTATATAGATAGCATGACTGGTTAACCCCCTCTTCTTTTTTTTACATATATCGGCATTGCACAATCTAAATTTAGCTGATGTTCTGAAATATTTCTCTCTATTGGTACTTTTAACACACTCCCAAATTCAATGTTGGGAACGAGTCACTTCACTCCGTGTCCCAGGTCGAGTCGAGTCGAAAAATACACGAGATGAGCGAGCGAGTCGAATCCAAGTTCCATGAGTCTAAGCATTTACGAGCCACAAGCCGAGCAACGAGTCGATTTCTAAATATATCCAATACATATTATTTTGCCGCTTTTCACTTTTAAAGTACGTACTTGGAATAATCATTATTAGGGAGGCAAATAGGGATTTCATGTGTTATATTTTTGTAAACCGCATATTATTCGCCGACGAGTCGTTATTTTTTTACTGGGGATTGCAGAATCGCGCCAAATTCTTGTCAAGTCCCAAGTCAAGTCAGGTCTGCATATTTCCAAGTCGAGTCGGGTCAAGGCATAAAATTAACGGACGTTGGCCGTTGTCGTTGCTCGGATATTTAAAGTAAGTGTTATCTTTTTAAACATTACTAACTAACGAAGAAAGTCTGTTCGTGTATAAGTGGCTTCTGGTAAAAGCGAAATAACGGAAGTGCACTACTGCCAACAACCATGTTTTTAGTTTTTATCGTGTGTGATAAAATACACTGTAAAAAAATGCGGGGAAATCGCCGCTGTTTGACAGTAATTTAATGATGTATTTGAAAACGCATTATAACATCTGATTTTTGGACAGGAATGGGTCATTGATGTAACGCATCGTTCTGTTTATCAACGATCCATAATTGGCTTTAATTTCATCAACAAAGTAGTTTCAAACTCAGAAATATACGATCACTGGAAAGGGAAGGTAAATTTATTGTACTTTTGTTAAAGTGTAGAATAAAATAAAAAAGGTTCCTGTAAAATTCCATTGGTTATATTCCATTGTTTGAAACGGAAATAACGTTTAAATAACCGTATTAAATTATCTCAGAATGTCATTATTTCAAAATTAATTATCAAGCACAATCATGCAAATAATTGACTACCATAATATAGAGGCAATAGACATCTTTTTATTTTTAGATTTTGAATGAATAAATGGAAATGATATTTGGAAGCATTTTATTGCGTTAGATTGATTAGTATTTTTCAAGCCTTCTTGTCTAAAATATCTTTTTCTGATTACGCCACACCAGACAGTTTTTTGTACAAATTAAAGATATGTTATGATATTATGTTCAACTTTATACAAAGTCACAACTTATTGAGAGAACATATTCAGAAGAAGGTCACAAATAACAATATGAAATGAACTCGTATTTCTATTAATGGCAGAATTGTCGATTTTGATGGATTATATATCTTGATTTGAGCATAATTATTCCCAAGGAAACTATTTTAAATTCCACTAATATCAGAAAATGTCGCTAAAATATCACGAGTAGATTCCTCTGAACACATCACGCGAATAACAAAAAATGACACTAGGAATAATCTATTTAATTAAATAGATATAGTTTCAGTCCACGTTGAATATGTAGATATTCAAATTCTTGACTTTGAAGTGTTTATAGATCAGGCAGTTCGGAGTGAACACACAATTTCGGTTTCCGGACCTAACTGACATAAAAGTTCAAGCATTACTTTGTTCACTTATTTTAAGTTTGCCGAACAAATGATCGAAAATCATCGTAAAAATCTGTTTGCGAGAAAGTTGAGAATGGGAGGAGTGGGCAAAGATGACATTGTGCCGCCACCCTCTCACTGACCACAAATAACTGCCCGATATCAGTTTCACACCTTAAAATCTCTTTTCGGACTGTTAAACAAAAACGAAAGTATTAACCAAAATATTTTTATGTTGAGCCTTTTATAACATCATTATCTCATCACAAAATTTTTTACCCTGTTTGACCCTTTTTTTCGAGTTTTCGGTTTGTCACTAGGCTCAGATAGGAAACGATAAATATTTAGGTATTCTGTTTTATGGCAAATATGTGATACTTAAACTAAGTGCAGCAACATTACAACAATAACAGCAATAAGATAACGACACGAAAATATCACAGATTTTGCATTGTGATGCTTTGGCCCTTTTCGTGTGCAATAAATGTGTGTAAAAACAAACCAAAAATTTCCTACAAAACCTGCGTTTTTCAAATCATTTTTTGAATTATTTTATCTTTTATAAATATTAACACGATACCGAAAATTGTCGAGGTACATATAATCATCATACGGTATTGAGAAATATTGTTGCGTACCCTTGTATCCTAGAATAAATGTGATCACGGATATCAAATATATGACACATTTATGTGTGTTGTAGACAGAATATCATAATGTTATGAAAATTGCTGGGTGGTATAGAGGAGTGGCACGTTTCACAGCAAAATTCTCATAACTTGAGCAAAATAAAATGAGAAACGGAAATATTATAGTAACTATGTAGCTTTTTTATGATCAAAAAATCAAATCTTAAGGCGTAGACGAATTATTAAAATGCCGTCGTGATCTTTATGACTAAGATATTGAAGAAATATTTTGTGATTTTTTATACACGGGACAAATTTGAATTTTCGGGATGGACAACATTTAAGCGACGCGGATTACTTTTCAAACTTGGAAAACGCACACACAACAGCTTTGTCCACGTTGATATCTCATCAAAATCCTCTTTCATGAACACTTATTTTCATGTATCACCATAAGAAGGACTCATCGGTCACTGAGGCGACTGGATTTCGTTTAGTTCGATACTTAATATACGATTTGGTCAGGAGGTGAGAATGGAAATGCATAGCGGTCCTAAAACACCATTATCGGCGCCCTTACCCTTATATAATATGCCCCTGTGTCAACGGTTCTTATCAGGTTGAAATAGGGACTTTCCATCTTTTCGTAATTTGTACTTCGTTGTTTTTTGTCTGTATAAGTCTTCGTTCTATCTCAAAAGTATCGCAATGATATTATTAAATTACTGCTACGAAACTACGATTCTTCGAAATTATATCATAAAAAATGTCACACATTCTATTCAGATTCTTATATTGAGTTTAATTACTGTGATTATTTTTTCACAATTCCACCTACTGTCGTCGATATACGAAAAGCTCCTTGGGGTATATTGGATTTAAGAATAGCCAGTGCAAAATTTCCCGAGTCAGCGATTTAGGCAAAACTGCCTTATACTTTATATGTATCTTTTATGAAGTCAGCTAGTATTTCTTAGGATTTAGCAATACCGTACAAGAGACTGCCCTAAACGTTAATGTTAATTCCTTTGGTTGACCAAAAAAAACTTCAAAACCACCAACACTGCTATTTCATAGCAGTATTGATAATTTTGAAACTTTTTGTACAGTTCGGTTGCTACCAGATGTATATATATGGAAATATTGGCCATTTGCTAACCTTTTTTCCTGCTGGAACCAACTTCTTCGAGTGTCTGCGTAGCAGGGTAGATAACCACACATATCACAGACTATACCAAATGTCCCTCCATCTGATGCTAAAATGTTGTAAGGTCTGAGAATACGCGAAAAATGCTCATACGAATAAAATAATTGGAAGATACTATTTAATTATAATATATTTTTTGAGAAACTCAGAGCAGGGATTACATATTTCACACAAGACAAACATTTTTTTAATTAAAAAATTTGAATATAGTTATGTATAAATATTGAATATAATTAATATTCGCCCTCAGTGTATTTAAGGAGGAAGTGGGCACGGTGCTATGCTGTGATCGATAAAATCGCATAATGCTTTAAAACTAACGGCAATCCCAAAACATTTTATCATCGGTCCGTACTCGTATTTGGCCATACTTTATTACGGGGTGACCTAATCCAATCACTGATTCGAATATTCTTGAAATCTCAACTCGAATAGTAAAGAGTTAAAGAGACGTAAAACCCACGCACATTTGTACATTTACATAAATTAAATAAAGAATAGTGATAATCTTGATGTGGCTTAAACAATTAAATAACTAAATCCAGTCGTTGTACAGATATATTAGTCTATATATGTGCTTGAATTTGAGGTTTTTATGGACCATTTGTTCAAATTCAACAAATACTTTCTGTTTCTGTATTTAATTTACCCAAAAAAATTGAACATTTAACTTCGCTAATCCATGATTGCCGAACCATTGATCGAAAGCCAAAGTAAAAAAAGGTTTCAGCTTATTTATAGGCTGTTAAATAAATATGCGAGCGTTGAACGAAAATGTTGAAATGTCAAACCCATCTGGACATCATTATCTGGTAAAATAAATTTTCAATCTTTTTAATCCCTGTTTTAAAATTTCTTAATTAGCAAATGACGCTGTTCAAGGACGAATATCGTCACCCTCCTAAGCAAACTGCGTAAGCCACTTTTATGCGATTCTCAGATTTCGTTCCACGAAACTACAACCAGGCTTCGAAAAAAGTACATGAAAAAATCATTTGCTCTCTGTATTTGAATTATCGTGTCAATTTAATCGTGTCCAAATCGCGTAAATCACAAAAGTACTTGCAGTTTTGCGTAAGTTATGCATGTACAAACTTTATGACGTCAGACTGTGACGTCATGAACACATTAGCATAATCAGTATACATCTGCAATACTCTTCAACCGAAATATTCCACTATAATCAAATATTAAACCTCTTCGGCGGTTTGTCACGATTTTCTCGAAGGCACAAAAATGACTTACGCATTTCGCTTATGAGAGTGACGATGTCCAATAGGAAAAGTGTAGCGACATTACAATGACAACAACAAAAGATCACCAATAATGCTTTGATCCACTTCCTACCCAATAAAAGTGTATGAAACCAGTTTAAACAAACCTGCAAACATATTTTCAAAAACCACCTTTTTTAATTTGTATCGGTTTTTCGCATTTCCGAAAAAGTGTAATAAATTAACTGTAAGTTCGCAGCAATTGTTTATTTCCATAATTCAAAACCGTCTTTTTAATCATATTTATGCCAATTGTGGACTGCTGGTGGATTGCACCAGCAGCAAATAATTTGTCAAAAAGTCGATTTTGTAATAATATAATATAATTAATCGGAAATCATATTAGTCAAATAAAACGACTCGTGGCAAGAAAAGATTTTCGTTAATATTTTATGTCCAACATTTTCTACATATCTATTTTGGTTTACAATGAACTTTCGTATGGTGTTTTGCATTGGTCTGTGCTCATGTCATCGTTTAAGTACATATATCCGCAAATTTCGCAATATTGTTTAGAAATTACTACTATGGATCTGCGATTCTTCGAAATTATATCACAGATATTCCCCACATTCTGTTTAGATTCTAATATTGAGTTTAATTGCTTGTGATGTTTTTATTTAGAATTCCACCTACAGAGAAAGCTGTATATGAAAAACGCCTTGCGGTGTATTGTTACTAAAAATCGCCGCCTACAAACTTTCCCGAATTAAACCTTTAGGCAAATTTGCCTTATATTTCTATACAAAGTAAGCTAATGTTCTTTGGAATGCGTCGATACCGTAAACATATCACAAGATGAACCATAACTCCCTCGACCGATACTAAAATCCTTTAATAGTCCGTTTGCAGAAAACCTTTGCTTAGGCATGTTTTGTTGAGTACGAATCACTGATGGCTCATGGTGCCATGCCCCCTTGCAGACCGACGGAATGAACTTATCAGCGACTAAAAACGTGGGAAATCTTTTTCGAGCGTCTTCGGGGCACATTGTATAATTCACCTATTTTGCCATTTTAGTTCTTAAAATCACGTTTTTAAAAAAAATGCCTGCACCTGAGGCGCCCATTATGACATCATAATTTGAACTCGAAAATTCTTCAGATTTTGGAATACCTTATCAATGTTCTGAATACATCACAGACGACGTCATATATATTCGATGAACAACCAAAATTCCTCCCGTCCCCCCCTCCCAAAAACATGCGCCGCTGCAAGTTCGAAGTTTGATTGGATCGAAGTCAACTAAACATACTTATGATTTTTTTGAGAACTCTTTTCTGCATATTATTTATATTTGGAATTAGGGTTTAGTGACGACTATGCTAGTTCAGAAATTTTTTTGACATAGTTTCTCACTACAATGGTATCTTTCTTCGGTGCGCATGCGCATGTAAACATATAGATCGCTTTTTTTACGCTAAAGCCTTTGTAAGGTTCAATACCTATATGATATGTTTAAAACATTTTCTTATATGCAAACTTTTATCTGTAACTTTGCAATTAATTATATTTTCTCCAGTGTGAATCCGTTTATAAGCTTTCACATATTGCTTAAGGACCGAAATGTGTTCCCCATATATCACATTTCATCAGTGTATGTAGCCTGGTATTCCTGGTCACCTGCAAATTTTCACATACCTTTCTGAATTCAATCCAACACATAGAGAACATCAGACAACTTGTACGCATGTAAATGAGATGAACCTCTGGTAGAGTAAAATACCCCCGAACGCGATACATGAACACGGTATTCACGGTTGTCACTTTCCGGCAACGGACAAAATTCATTCCAGGTCGTATTCGTTTCAGGTCGAAATCATTAAAATTGTAAAGACCAACTTTTCGAATATTTGAAGATTCTTTAAAAACAGTCACTGGCGATGAAATTGGATCTGCATCCGGATAAATATAACAGAAAGAACATTTGTTTAACCCATCCATCAAAAGCAAGTGTATAACGCTGTGTTAAGTTAGCTTGTTTGGAAGATCATTTGTGTAGGCCTTTATCGAAAATAGAGGTGATGGCCAAATATTAATCCCCCCTGGAATATGCAATTGTAGACTCATATGATCGGGAGTACTGGCCATCATGAAACACCGTTAATTTACGATCACACAAGAATAATTTCAAAATGGGAAAAATTGAACGAATATTCCATAAGATGATATTTTCCAGTCACCAGTATTCTAAACTCTATCAAAAGCTCCATATATATACAGGGCAATTGACTTAACTTCGCCGCAACTTTGTAAATTTGCTCGGTTATCACCGTCAGCAATCAGCAGTGCAAGACTGGCAGCCAACTCCGCCTTTTGGTCTTCAGCTTGTCGGTCGATATTTACTGGGATCAGTTGTTGAACGCTGGAACAACGGTTGCGCATATTCTGCAGGGCCCTTGCTAAGCAATTTGTATAGCACTGGGAATTCATGTGTTGGTTTTTGTAATACTAAAGCAGGATATAGATTTGTCCCTGACACAGTATCAATAAGAAAATAAAAAATGAGATATTTCAGTTCAGCGGTGGAAGGTCTCAAATCTGGCGAGACATCCAAAATCTCAATATTGAAATTTGATATTTGGCCTTGAAATACTCGGCCCTGAAAACGCGCGAAAATTTGTTTTTTTACCTGCTCACTGTGATGAAATGTCAAAATAATAATCCAAAATCCATTTTTAAAACTTAGGTGGAAAATGTCAATTTGCGCACGTCTTTTTGCAGAGATGCCGAATAAAACAATGCAGCAGTCATAAGCCAATGTGAATAGTTAAGCGCAGTAAACGATTTCCTTCCTCAGGGCATATATTGTTTTTCTAAAGACATAATTACCCAATAGTCTACATATCAGTGAGTAGAATGGGGACATCAGTAATATGAATGCCATGATCAAGTTACATTTTCAAAAAGCTAATAATACAAAATCACCCAGGTCAAAGTTCGAAGGCAATATGAAACTGTCAATCAAAAATAGATCATTACATAATAAGGAACTTCAGTGAAATCGTACCATAGTGGAACTTGCCTAGATTTTCATTTCCCGTCTCAAAGTTTCCGCTGATACAGATTTAATCAGCATGTGTCACTGATGGTTCGCGCCGATTAGGCGCGATCTATCTGTGACACATGCTTGACAAAATAATAAAATTTCAAAATGAGATTGAAGATTAGCAAATGCGAAACAAAATACAAATAATCTGCTAAGTTTTATCGAACAAGGAACACAGTTAATCCTTAACGGTCAATGTCTAACAACATTATAGGGTAATCAGCTCAAATGTTTTTTAATTATCAAGATAAAATGTGATTTCAATTATATATTCTGTTGGAGAAGAAAGCCGAGAATACAGTTTTAACCATATGGAGAACCAAGATTACTCATACAGATACCAGTTGGAGGGGTAAATGTTAGGCATGGCCTTTTATTCAGGAATAAGTAAAAGTATTCTTGGGATAGCTTTTTGGGCTCAAAATTAGCCAAAATATTTAGTGATGTCGAACTCCGTTTTTGAAGCAAGTATCACCCGCTCAAGTATATCACTCATTTCGGGAATTTTCATCCTGAGATTAACGTCGGAAGATCAAGTTTTTCGGGCCATTAAACGCGAGGTTACATCATAATTAGGAAACTATTCCAACCTTACTGTATGAGGCACCGGATATACGCAAGAAATTACTCAGCGCAGCTTCTTGAAAGGGGAAATTATAATCTTGAAATAGCGTATGCAAGTCCGGCTCTTTGGCTCAAGCGGTCGTATTGTGCGAAAGGCCGATGGTTCGGTGCTTGGCCGTTTCCCAGCCAAGCTTCGCTATAGCTGGAAAACTTAAAATTTGATTTTGCCAAGCATATTTCACAGACTGACCGAGCCTAAAAACGGCGCGATCCATCAGTGACTCATACTTGACAAAACATGTTTCGTTAAAGCTTGTTCTGATTTATTTGAAAAATGTTCCTCTGACAACTCAAACCATACAATTATAGTCTTTCGACACTCCCCAGTAATTTTACTCAATGATATTAAAAAATAATGAAAGATCGTTTTTAGTCAGTTATGGGCAGTTAGTGGAATGCATCACTGAGGTAAGTTCGTCGCTCCATTTTTTTGTCCTTAAGTGTTGATCGATCAGGGGAAGTTGCCAATGCTTCCTTTGATTGAAAGACGCAAATCACGTTTTAACAAAGCTTGAGTTTTTGTGAGATCCTTTCCTTTGTTCATAAATAGAAACCCGAAACCGATATACACAATTAAAATCTTTCATGGCAGTTTTGCGTCAAAAGTTGGCATTTCTGAAATAACCTTAATAATCATGGAACAGTTACTGAAATCATAATGATGTACGTATTGAGAAAAATCATCACAATCACGTATCACGCTATGTCGTATTAATATTGAGTAAGTATCTCGATATTTACAGTAAACATATTAATCATATAGAAATCACAAACTTATAATTATGTGTGAATACGCCTGTATGACGAAAAGAAATGCTTTCTAATACCGATTTCGTTCAAAACCTATTCTACAAAATGGAATAAAATCTCCACAAAAATTACTGATGTTTTTTTATCGAATATACACCAGTTCACAATTTTAGTTGATTTCAGAAGTTGTAGATGGCTTTATCTTCGCCAGGGGCAGATGTGACTCAATGCACTATTATATTGATTGTGTTTAAGGTATTATTTGCTTAGAGTGCAGTTACTGAATACATTTCATATCACTCTCTGACATATATGTGTACGTGAGTGGTTTCTTTAAGTGACCCTTACCTCTTTGCTTATGGAGTGAAATTTATTGAAAAAAATGAAAAATAAAACAATTTTTCGTTCGTATTATTCTGATTCTTGCTGTATCAAAAAATCATTTCAACGAATCAAGTGTGCAAATGATGATGACGGTGAATTTGCCTGAAGTGACGACAGTAATTAATCAATTTTACCATTCAAAAACGCCACGTGGTCGCGATCATTTCAACCGTGGATTTTCACTCTCGTTGTACCATGGTATCACTAACTAAATTAATCGATTTCCATGTCGAATTAGATAACTTTTTATCCTGAATGTCGTAGTCATGTAACGGCAACAGATGGATCGCACCACCAAGGTGCGGTCCATCTGTGGCCCATACTTGAGAAAACAATATTTCTGAATAGAAAGACGAATGGGTATTTCATAATACAAGATTTTAATTTGACTTCGTGGGCGAAACCATGTGGTCATCATGTTGGCATCCCAGGTTGAAAATCTCATAGCATTTTTGACATCGTTGGCAAAGTCATGTGGCTCATATGGCGAACATCACAGTATGGAAATATGATGGATTTGGCCAAGATTATGTGGTTCATCTGTGGTTCATGTATAAAAGCTGATGCACCCTGATTGAGCATGTCTACTCACTCAAAACTCGAAAATGCATACGTAAATATGGAATACTAATATACCGAGAGTGTAATGGAGAATTTTCTTTTCGTACCGATGTGACGTCATAATTTTGTAACACTCGTAGTTTCTTCCTCAAAAATATTATTTTAATGTGTCATGGTTTTTTTTATCTATACGTAATATCTATGATCAAAAATACTCGTTGATTTTGCTGAGTCATGAACTTCCGCTAGTCGAGGATGGACAATAAGTGAAACAACGAAGCAATGTACTTTCAATCAAATTTGATTGATAGCGAAAATATTTTGATTGTATTTTGTTTTTTTTTATTTGGCGTGTTTTTGTTTAGACCGATATTACTAACAGTGTATGAGTTTATGTTTTTTCTCTCTTTTCTTTCATATTTAAGAGTCTTCTACTGACGTAAAATATTGGAGAGTTTTTTCAATTTGTTACTATTTATAAAGTTTCATGGGAACTATTTAAATGTATGTAGAAAACGTTAGATGATGAATATGAGTCATTTTTTCTCATAGGAAAGTATAAAAGACGTCGATATTCGGCGAGTATTCACACATCTATTTTGCCAAGCTCAAGTGAAGAGATCTAAAAACCAACTTTTCAAGTTTTATTTGCAGTTTTATTAAACAAGTATGATGGAGATCACCATTTTTCTTGCTGTTTTTGTTGCCTGTTTCAATAAAGCGTCAACTCATATCTGCAATGGTGCAATTTTACAGAAAGACGTTGATTATCCTCGGGTACGATGTTACAATATTTTGTTTCATTACAGAGTTTTTGTTGAGTGCACGAGTAATCTTCTCACTCAACACAATGTTTTTCTAATCACCGTTTCGATTTGATAGATGTTCTCGTGAAGGGTGTAAATACAATCTAATATAACCTCAACGGCGCGTGTGGCCCGAAACTGTGAAAACTCTGATTGGGGGTTTTCCTACTAAAATTTAGGTTTCGTTTGTCAGTGGAAACATTTTTTTATTTTCCCCACTTTGAAATAGTCATTCTTACGGTAACCTTGGAATTTTACCTGTATATGTTTGTTATTGATAAGTTATTGTTAAGACTCATACTTAAAACAATAATATTTCTTACTGACAAGTTTTTTCAATACGATATATTTTCTACTCACAGCTTAGAGGAGATTGGTGGCAAGCATATTATACTCGTGATTCTCGATACTCTCAATTCGAGTGTTACGATATGAGAATATTTGGTGTTAACAAATTTCACAAGCTTTTCTACATGCAAGAGATTATTCATGAGTAAGTATATTTTATGGCAAAGTATTCTTGAGTAAAAAATATGAGTATAAAAACAATTTTTTCTCAATTTTTAGAGCAAGACCAAAGATTGGAACACTTGAACAAATTGTGTTCAGTACAATGTGCTGGGAAAACTGTGTTTCGGAAAGTAAGTTGAGTTAACTGGTATTTTTTGAAAGTTTTATTGTAAATATCAACTTCAATTATTAGTTAATGCACTTTTGTTTTTCCAATCGTAATGAAACAGTCTTTAAGAAAATTAAAGTTTCATAGAAATCATATTTTTATGATCATTTATTATTTTTCAGGAGAAATTCATATAAATGGGCATATTGCAACGGATTACGATACTTACATGATTATTCACACATGCTTAAAAGGTAACTATTATTTTTTGAACCTATTGATATATTCATATATATATATATATATATATATATATATATCTTTTTTGTTCTTTTCGCCTAACTATTTAATTTTTTTTACGAAATAATTCCTTTATAATTTTCATTTATAATAATATCAAGTAATAAATAGACTTGTACTTCAATCATATACACACATGTATATATTTTTCCCCCTTCTCGCCAAACCATTTCAAACATTTTTATAAGATATATCATTTACTATTTTGTATGTGTACAACCGATTTAAAATCATTTATTATTTTTCAGGACACTCAGTTATTGACCTTCAAGTTAGAAAAGGCATAGATCAACTTCCCAAAAATAAAATTTGGGAAATTTCACGAATCTTACAGAAAATAGGCGTCAATTTCTTCAATCTTCAACAAAGAGACAGAAGTTTCTGCCCATCACCCAAATAAGGATTCAAGATTTCGAAGCGCAAATACTTTATGGCGTGACATCATACCTCGTAAAATATATGTATGAATACTTCTAAACCTCGTAAATGTAAATTTCGGGTATTATTGGTTACATAATTTCCTTGACCTTGAGCTTATTTGTTTGCTTTGTTGAACATAAGCCACTGATAGATCGTGCCTCTTCCACGCATTCCATCAGTGACTCATGTCCAACAAAGCTAAAACGACAAAATGTTGGCGAATTTTCGTAGTTACAAGGTTATGTGTTTCAACAATTCTCCTCTATTTGATATTTTATAGTTAATAGTATATTGAAAGTGAATTGCAGAAACTAAAGACGCTTATACGCATACCGTTTTTTTTAAATATTCATTCATTTCCACTGTATATTTATTTATTTAATATTAATTAATTCTACTTGTTGTTTCTTTATAGTTTTTCCTTTTTCTTGTCATTTTATTCGTGCGATGATAAAT
>OZ023153.1:9864830-9883979 GCA_963675895.2 Styela plicata | reverse complement strand
ATATATAGCACCTACATACAGTGTTTTTAAAACGATATATGCAAATGCCATACATGCAATAACATAGGGAAATTCAATGATTCAATAAAATTTTTCCAACTAAAGTGCACTGAATATCATTACCGGATTATTTGAGTAATGGTGATTAGAAATAAATATAGCACAAAATATTTACTGGAATAGACACTAGAAAATACAAGTATTATATGTCCTGCCTTACGGTTGGAAAAAAATAAAACGTTAAATACAGATGAAAAAAAAATCACTGTTGATAAATGTATTAGTATTAATATAATAACGAAAAACAAAATCTGTTCAAGAAATTAATTATGCTAAAGCAATTTTGGCAATCTCAACACTTCCTATCACGGCTTTGCGTTGTAATTTTATTACGATGGAATTCATTTCACCACTATCAAAGCCAAGTTTTTCGATATTACTCACTAAAGAATCAGTAATTGATCCAATCGCTCCAAGCACAACTGGAACGACATTAAATTGAAAATTAGGATACATTCTTTTTAACCTTCCGGATAAAAGCTTATATTTGTCGTTTTTATCCTTTTCATTACAGAAACGTTACAGAAATAAATTTGTGTAAGTGTGAAGCAACACTTTGAACCTCTCTAGTTATATATATCTTTTGTTTTAGTTTTATTGAAGCCATTGTGACAACTTAAGTCGGTCTATGTTTTTGTTTTCATATATCAATGCGTATCCGGTATCCAACATTGCAACTTATTATCTTACTTTTCGTTGTGCCAGTGCATATTGCTGCACTGCAGTAATTACAAATGGCAGATGTGCATCAGTGTCTATTTTACATCAGTGACCGACACTAGTGTTTCGCTCCAGTGCCTTTGCACTTGGCGGCTATTTGTTTTTGCAGTTTTCGTGTTTTTCGCGTTCTGCACTTACTATTTCAGAATTGTGGGATCGTGTTGAATTTTTGTGCATTCATCCAAGTGTCGAGATTTTTAAATGTGTATATACTACTCATCGAAACGCGATATAGGATAGTAATGCAGCGTAGCAGAGATTCTCATGTCGCCATAGCAATTCTGGCCGAAAATTTGTTCACAGCTATCAAAAAAGAACGGAAAGAGTGAGTTCTAGATTTTTGTTTCCTTTCTTTGAGCTTAACTTATATTACGGTAATGAAGTCTCATGAAGTTTGGTAGCAAATTTCTGATTATCATAAAAATTTCTATGTTGGAAGTATCTCATCCTAACCCCGGAGGCAACTTAACTTATGCAATACTGAGTATTTTTGCAGCATGTGTGCTCCTTTGCTAAGATGAAAAAATTCTGCCACTTGTAAAATGATGACATTCGGGATTATGGTGCTAATCTTAACTAGACCCTATTAATAAATATCCGAATTTTTATTTCTTGTTTAAATTGTGGAAGAACTGTCTGACGGAATAAAATACTAGCAAACCCAGCTCAGTATTAGCTTTAACTAGTGCTTTGACTTTTTCTAAATGAAAGTATTTTGAAATACTAAATGAAGGTTCATATGCAATGGCTTAGAAGTCATACTGCTATAAAAAACAAAGCCCATGTCAGTGGTATAACTAAAATGTAAGGTGGGGATAAAAATATATTGTCAAAATTCTGTTTACAAGCAAACTTTTGCATATTTTGAGATATTTTTGTTGAAATTTCAAAATCATGCAGGGAGGATTGTCCCTTCCTTCCAAAATTTTGGAAGGTCATGGCCTCCGCCTCCCTGATTCAGCCGCCATATGCACCTTTACCTTGTTTTATATTTCCCCTTTAAATGGTTTTCTGGATAAAATTCAATGTTCAACAGTAAAGGGAACAAAGAAGTTTGGAAAGCTACCTAATAATTTTAAAATCTTATCGTGTAGCAAATGCTATCAAAAATACTTGATAAACTATTGAAATAGGAGCGTGCAAAGGCAAATTTTAAGAAGCGGAAATCCATGAGCTTACTCACTGTTTTCATGACTGCTAGAGGCACAATAATCTGATAAATATTCTAAAATGATAAGGAATGGAGTTGGAAGTTTGTGGTACGGCAAAGTTTGTAGTACGGCAATAGTACTCCATAATCGAAGTTGCCCTGGACTGGTCAAAGTAGTCGCATATCCATTCTTGAGCGGGTATGTACTCACCGAATTAGGAAAAAATCGAAGCTATTGAGAAAATATTTTGCAGATCCTATTCGGCAAATACTTAGTATACTGGCTAGAGAGCCACAGGCTGAAAAAACTCTTTTATAAAATTTATAAAATGAACCGAACCAGAAATATGCTTGTGAAACTGACATCACGACTAGATTTCACTGGTGTAAGTGGCCTAACTAGAGACCTGTTTTTTTTTCGTTACTTGAGACGATAATGCATCAACTTGTAACCATTTTAAGAGATATGTCCGAAATACTGGTATCATGGCAAATCGACATTGTGAAGATTAACGCGATACGGAACTTTGGAAAACTCAATACCATTATTTTGCCGTATCACAGATATTCCGCCCAACTCCACTAGAGATACCAAGAATGCTGTTTTATCGTAGCTGTAGACTTGAAAGTGTTAACATTACCTTACTTATCGCTTATATAACTTTACATTTGGATTAATGTAACAGCTTGATATCCTATTTAAAACTATGTAAGGTTAATAAACTGAAAAAAGCATAAACATTGTGATGTATTATGGTCTGTGTTGTGTTTTGTCTTATAGTCTCTATAGCAGGGTGGGCACATTTTTTTAATCAGCGGCCGAATTTTTTTTAAATTTCTGATAGGCGCTTCATGCGAAAATATACATAAAGCAAACAATGAGCACCTGAATATATTAATTTGCAGTATGAGAAATGATCATGACTTTATTTTTGAAAAAGCATAAAAATTTTGTGTCATGTTGGTTGTGGCAACTGTCAAAACAGATTTGAGGTATATAGCAGTCAATTGAGGTCTGTGCCTGGATTTGTCAGAGTTCATTAGGCTAAACGTCTGATCACAAATAGAGCCGAACAACACCAGCATTCTCATCTTTTGCCATTTTTTGAATTTTGGAAAATCTGGCCCATGTAGTGATATGATCGATCCACACTTCATAACTGCTTTTCCGCTAGCACTTTCACATAAACGTAATGTGTTTAAATTTGACATTCACTAAACATACAAAACTTCATTGAATTAGCTTCACTATATGTCTTTTAGTATGCCCATAGCGAGAATAGCAACTTAGGTTACAGACTAGCACTGACTGTACCTTAAAGACGCAGATAGATCGATACGCTTGACAAATTTAGACTAAGTTTTCAATACTTACCTAGCTGTGATGACATATTCGAAATAAGGAAAAAGAAAACTGATTCCATTCATAATAAAAAGGACTTATTTTAATTAATACCAACATCAGGCGGACCAGATTAAAAGGATCAGTGGACCGTAGTTTGTCTGCTATATACTGTATCTTCTACTGTATATTTTTTTATATTGTTTGATTTATGTTTTAGTGACATTGAAAAGTACTTGTGTCTTGGAGCTGATCCTAATTATGTTTTACTCAATGGAATAACTCCGTTTCATTTGGCATCTGGTTGTTCACATAGTTATGAATTTTCAAAGATGATACTGGACTATGATGGAAATCCTAATGTTCGGTAAGGTGATTCTTATGAGAAATTCTTCGTTTCATGGCAGTATTGATGGTATTGAACCTGTCTTTACAGTTTGGTACTACGATACAAATGGCACCATACATTACTACCATACAAAGCAAGCAAAAAGAGAGAAAAATTTTTTAGCCTAAGATATATTACAAAATATTGCCCAATTACTAAATTTTCTCCTGATGGACCCAGATCTGGACATGAAATTTTGAAATATTTATTATAGAAATACAGAAGGACTCACTCCACTTCACATAGCAACGTTATGGGGACAACTTGAATGTATAAAGCTACTAACGGAAAATGGAGCTGATATAAACATCACTGATAATGAAGGCAATGATTTGAGATGGTATGTGTTTTTTGTATTATTCATAGGTTGTCTGGTGGTTCCCAACAAGTCGTTTGATTTTCTGTACTTTTGAAAATTTTTTCACATACATCTGCCACAGATGATTTAAGTCTTGACCAATCATATTGTTTTATTGAATTACCGAATTACCGTATTCAATTATTTCAACTGGGCAGAAATTACATCGAGTCAACACCGGGTTGCGGCCATCGTGATGCTTTGTTTTAATTAAACAGTCTGATTATTCAATTGTTGTTGAATGCTGTTTTCTACTACTGTTTATGAATACTGTGATTTAGGATCTAATCTTGGTATGGAATTAGATAAAGAAATTTTTTCTTCTGACATTTTTGAAAAAAATATGGAACTGTGTTACAAGATCCCTCCTGAGTGCTTGCTTTTTATCATACTCATAAGTGTGTTATCGTTTTAAACTATTCGTATAATTCTGATTCTTATTGTACTATGTGCCTTTTTTCAAGGTTTTCAAGAGAGAATGGTTCAGCCGAATGCATGACATTAGTGGATCAGTTGGTCACTCAAACGCAACGATCCATTAAACAAGGTGTTTATTGTTTTCCTACATTTCCCAGACTTCACAAATTCTATCAGTCATCCATGCTAGAGAAAATACATTTCCTACCAAATCCTGGCTGTGTTTGAATGGTGTATTTAGATCGATTTAATAATCAGTATTTGGTTCGAAGCTTCTTGATAAGTACCAAATGTGCCCAAATAGGCTCATGACGAGTTTAATAATTTTCATTTTATTCTGAATTTCAAGAATAGAATTGGGTTATAATTTAGCAAAAATGAATTTTGTCTAAGTCACAACTATACTTGTCTTTTATACAGATGAAAGACATGCAGAATCCAGAAATTTGAGGAATAAAGAAAATAGGTGAGATTTAATTTTTTGAATTTTGTCTTTACTCTTTTCTCCCTTATTAAAGCTGGTTATGGAGTTTTATTTAATCAGTGTTAAAGTTTGAACTGAAGTGCTTAAACGTTTGTAAAATCTTTGAGACTAATTGTATTTTATTACAGGTTGGTTCTATGCTATCACACCTACATCCATCTACAATGTCGATAACTTTTTATTCTTTTTTAATAAAACAAATTTTCAGCAAACCTATTCCATGTTTATCGTAAAAGTTAGCTGTATTTTGTGCATGTTTTCCAGTCTCAATGCTCAATTTTCAACGTCAAATATGGGTAAAAGAACCCTGACAGACCGAGTGATTTCAAAGTTGATGACCATATTAAATTGATTAAATCTCTTAATATCCATTTATTAATATGTAAGGTGTGTGATTTTTTTCAGGACACCTAAGTTGAACAGGAATAGAGAAAATAATTCTAACAAAGATTTTATCAGTATCCGATCTCCACTACATGGCCAGTGCGATGATTCTTGGATCAGGAAACAACGAGGTTCAGCCCGACGACGTTATAGAAATGGCAAATCTTCTCGTGATAATTCACCTGCCAAGTCACCACTTATTGGCCAATGTACAGGAGCATATCCAAAGACAGGCAAATGTCACAGTCCACAATCAAATTTTGTAACAACGCAGTACTCTCCAGTGGGGAGAGTTGTATCTAAAAAATTGGGGCCGGTGTGTAACAGTAATGTCTGTTCTGGTTCATCAGATGTTGATATAAATACATCTTATAGGACAAATTCCTGTCATTTTATCTGCACTACGCCATGTCATAGAGTTTTACATTCACCTAATGAATTGCCTGCTTCAAAATCTTGCGCACATTTTACGTCGAATGATGATTATTTACATCAGGTCTCTGAAACTATATTGGAGACTACTGATAAATGTATCGGAACTTCAATTTTGTTCCCACCTAAGCAAAAGTTGACGGAAGTTGAATCTGACAATGTTGCTTGTCAAGTAACTATACTTCAAGAAAACAAAGGTCAAAATTTAGTAACTCAAACAGACATGCATGAAACGGTTTCTGGAGATTCTCAGGATCCTATATTGGCAGATGTTCAATCTGTTAAACTAGAGGAATCGGAAGTTGCCTCGAACTGTGCTAGCAAGTAAGTGCTGATTCTATTCTTTAATTTTTTTAAATTAACGCAGTAAATCCTGATCTTGCTTTTCAAGTAGACTAAACTTTTTATATGCTTTAAAACATGGAGTTTCTATCCTTAATCTAATAATGGGCGCAATTTCGCTGCTGAGAACATAATTAAGGCGACCACATTCAAACATCAAATTATCATTTTACAATATTTATTATGGTCGCTTATTTGAAAAAAATAGATGTCAGTATGTGTTTATCTTTATTTATCAGGTATCACAATTCTACATCTAGATCTGAAACAATGTCAGAATTTCTAGAAGGATGCGATCGATTTATTCATAATGATAGCAAAGGATTAGATGTCTCATCACCGGACCATTGTGTTTCATTCTATATTAAAAAAGACTCTTGCGTTCAGTCTCCGACCACTACTCCAAAACAGACATCACCTGCTGTCACCCCAAGAACTCAACATGGAGATGTGTGTAACAATAATACTTTTCCCAATAAAGCAAAAAATGAGAAGAACATTTTAAGCAATGAAACTGGTGATAGTAAAGAGTGTTTGGCACGCACTACACCAACTTCTTCCCCCGTTTCGACGCGGAAAATGCTCTTATCCACAAAAGTTCCTTTATCACCTTCTGAAATGATGAGATTTTACGGAAAAAATGTTTTCGCAAAATTATCTTCAGCAAATACATCAAACATAGAAAAAGTTGGCAATTGCGATAAATCAAATACAGCTGTAATTTCAGCTGTAAACGAGAAAAATACAAGAACAATCGAGCTAAGTTGCGATAATACAAAGAAAGCTATGCCAGACTCTGCTGTAAACAAGCGAAAAACTAACACAATATCTGAAAATATATCTGACAATACCAAGGACGATATAACGTTCACATTTTCAGAGTCAACCGTGCCCATAGAAGTTAGTGATGCAGCAATAAACGAGTCAAGTGTTTTCGAATCTCCAAAGGTTGGTCAGTCACCAACTGAAGTTTCACAATCTTCCATATCTTTGAGAAGATTTGCAGCTAGAGCATCCGACCACAATGGAACAGAGACATCAAAAAAAGGAGCTTGTATTTTGCAAAATAAGAACAAAGCTTTACAACGTTTGCCTGCTTTTGATAAAGTTTCTACTGTCACCACAAATTCTAGGCTACATTCGACTGCTTTAAACGACTCCAATATTAAGTTTGATGAAATTGATGATGCATCGTTTGATATCAGCATAATTAGAGGTAGGGTTCTCAAAATAGGTAATGAATAGAGAGGGGTGATTCAGAGTTATTCCACTATTCCAGAATTATAGCGGGATACTTGGATTGAATCTGGAATATTGAACTGAGACTGCGTATTAAAATGTGCATGTAAAACGGAGGTTCAAAGAATCTAGTCAGTCGCAGAAGTTTTCAATATAAATGAAAAATTAGGAATTAGATTAATATGACGATAATATGAGAAATATTTAAACAAAACAAGGGTGGTTTTGATGTGTCTCCAATTATTTTACACCATTGTGGCATTGTAATCGAATCCTATTGCGGTACTGTTATAAAATTGAAGTTGAAGTTAGTCTGATAGTTCACTATTACGAATCCACCTGATAAGCTATTGCTATTCTGAAAGCCAATCCCTAAGAATGAACAGGGTAAAACTGTTAACAATGGCAAAGTTATTTATTTTCCCAATCTGATAATTTCTGACATATACGTACCGTAGTATTTGTCTGCAAATGATCGTATCCCTCTATCTCTGTCTGTCTTTCGCACCTACCAAGTGGCAGTACTTGGTGGTATTTTTTATAAATCATACACATAGAGGGCTTGATTTGTTTGATTCATACATATTGAGTGTTCGATTCAATTCTTTACTTCTACTTCTTTAATTCAAAATTACATTTCATATACTATTTTTATGCATTTTAGCTGATCCCACTCATGACTGTGTAACATTTCCTGCAAGCTTGTCACAAGGAGTTTCAAACAGGTGTGTAGCGATGTGGGTTTCAAATCAATTTAAAACCATCAAAAAAGGAAAATAATTAAAAAAACACCAAAAACCGCTCTGATATAGGAGCATCCTTATGTACTTTTTGGCGTGATTTCACTTCGGTGAATTCAGGGCCTCACAAAGTGTATTTAATGTTGATAAATCATGATGAGATGATTGTTTAATTAAGTGAAAATTGGAACAAAAAGTCTGGTGATTTCTTAGAGCAGTTTGGAAAAGACTAAGAATTCTGAATATCTGTCCTCTTTGATATGAATCGATTCAGTGATTTTATTTTCCTCTTGTGTTTCACAACAGTCAAGAAGATCAGTCAAAGGAATTATCTACAAATTCACAGACATCTGATACATCGAGTCAAAGTACTATTATCTATAATTGGAAGGTAATGTTTAAGAATCAACTTTGATTTTCATCTTGATTAGAACTTGAAATGAGGCTTTTTTTAATATGTTATTAAAAATTTTGGGCATCCGGATGTCATGAGGCTTCATACACTCTTTTAAAATTGAACACCAATTTGAAACTTCAATCACAGTTGAGTTTTTTATTAAGTAGGGGTGCAGTCGGTGCCGGGACTTCTGCATAGGACGTTCCAACTAAATATGCAAGAACGGGCGATTCGTATAAACAGAACATTTTCACACTGATCCAAGCAATTCTAAAATGGCCAGTATTCAAAGAATATAATCATGTTAATTTTTGTCGTCAAAGGGGAGTATCTTATTGGTATCGATTCGAATTCTTAATCTAAAAACAGCAATCTGATGCTGCAGCGGCACAAAATGATATATATTATATACATATTTTCAGTTCCATTCAATGGTGGATGATAAATTTCCAAATCTTTTTTCATCCTTTGTCAAATTTCGAATATTCTCTTTTTATGAATGAATGCTTTAATTTGTTTCATTAGACTTTTTGGAAAGGAGAACCTATACCTGAGTCTGTAAAATCCAAACGAAGAAGGAAGTGTAAGAAATCATCTGCTTCTTCCGAAAGTTCCAGCGATGAAAAAATAACCATGAAAGAATTACAAAATTTAAGTGATTTGGAAATCAGGTGATATTTTTATTAATATTTTGTCTGTATTGTATTTTGTCTTTCACAAGATCACTCGCTTTGCTTCTTAAATACACTAGTGATGGGCAAAATGAATTTATAAAACGGACCAATAGGGATTATGGCATACTCCTCTAAATATAAGTGGTGCAGTATTGGGCAATTAAAAAGGCTTTTTCTTTATATTCTACATGAATGTCAAGTTTTCTTTAAGTATCATAATTTTTGTATGAATACCAACTTTTGTTTAATTTGGAGCAAAAAATAATGTTAACTTTCATCAGAAGTCTGTCGTGGTTCGACTTATGAACCGGAGTGGTATTCTCGGCTTTCCTTTCCTGCAGAATAAAATTTAAATCCTACCTACCTAATATAAACTCTTGTTCGGGTCAACATGGGACTAACTACTTATCCTTCTTCTTTGCCTTTCCGTAAGTGGATCCATATGCTAAAAGCAAAGATGCTATATATAGAAAGATAATAAAACTAATAGACAAGAGGTTCATGAGTCTTTCTATGCACATACGCACAACTATGACTGTAACGTGTCGTCTGACGTTGGTCAGACTTCCTCAGACAAGCAGACGAAACGAAACGTTGAAGAAATAAACTTGTCTATGTGTGTAGAGAGACTTTTGCACTTCTTGTCTACCTAAGATAAAGATCTGTATAAAGATCTAAAAATGTATTCTTCTTCACGTCAATGGTTCTAGGGATCGCCTGATTTCACATGGCTGCAATCCAGGACCAATATCAGCATGTCGAGATGTTTATCTGAAAAAATTAGAAAAATTCATGAATGATTCTCGAACAAAAGTATATACAGATCAACAAGGGAATGAAGTAACATCTCAACAAACAGGTATGCCATGCTTAAGCGCATCCAAGGGGTGGGGGTTGTTATGGGGCATTTTTCCTTAATATTTCTGGATTTTTCACTCTACAATTGCTGAAAATCCCAGCAAAATGTCTTCAAATATTATGTATGAAACTCAAATCTGAAAGATGCCCGCTGGAGCCGTCCAAAATATTCAACTTGTAATTCTTAAATTCATTAATTTTTCCATTTCCTTTCTCAGTGATATGAAATCTTCAAATTCAAAAATATATGTAAATATATATTTATTCGAGAATTTTCAAGAAAGTTATCTCTGTTTATGTTTTCGATTTCGGTCGCTGCAAATTCCAAGATTTTTTCCCTTCTTTCGAATTAGAGACTATATATATTATTAAAGTTAACATTGAAATATTGCTTACTTCACCCCCTAATGACTATTTTATGGGATGTTTTCTTTCTATTTTTTATTCAAGTTATTGAAGACCCGAAATTTTCGACAGAACTCCATGGAATAATTTTGGGACGTTCATTCCCAACATCTGTGTATGATGACGATGATGTGATACGACGTCAGTTTGATCAACCTGATCCCAATCTTCAATGGAGAGAGGGAACAATGAAAAACAGTTTCACTTATTTGCTATTAGATCCAAGGTATTCCACTTCTTCTAAATAGATAAATAATTGATAAATAGATAAATAATTGATTAATTGATTAATAATTTGATTATCTAGTGATGTAAGTTTCAGGTTTTCGATACGAATCAGTGGTAGTTTGATTCAAATTCAAGCATTTCTGGAAAATATGTTGTGATTGTCATATTTTCCTGTTGCGTAAGCCATGTTCTGTCATTGTGGAACCTTGAAAGCAAACATTTTGAAATTTGGCTATTTGTTCATACTTTTATAATAACTTATTGCCAATTTTATTGGACCCAGAACTAAAATCAGTATAAAACTTGTTCGTTCTTGTTCAGTGTAGCTCGAATTCGAAAGCGAATGTTTTTATTTCATCATAAAATGGTTGAGAATGTGATCATTTTCGAAAAGATTCAATTTGAAATATCAGAGATTCAATTCAGAAAAAAATGTTCGAAACTTTTATCCCTAGATGATATTAGTATAAACCTAATTTTATAGTCAACCAGCTGAGTGCCATAGTTTGGTCAAGACCTCGTATAGGTCTATAGAGACAGAATGGTAGTATCTTATTTTTCTTCGATTGCTCAAAACATTCATGTCAAGGGAATGGAATAAAATTTTCAGGTGCCTTTTTTCGATTTAAAGAAAGGCTTGAAACAGCCTTTGAAGAAGACCATTCGACGGCCAATTGCATGGCAAAGAGCTACTACAAAATGTAGCAGTAGCAACTGCACCGCTGCCGAAAACATCCCAAATGAACTAAACTGCTTCAATAAAGTGCAGTGAGTGTATCTGCCCTGGGTGGTGTAGATAGTTCTAAAGTCTTTTGATTCATGCGGAAAGAATCACAAATTGTCAAAGGAAGGTTACTATTGATAAAATCAATCAAAATGTTGCATCATCTTAGATTTTTCGGGAGGAATATGGTTCTGTGATGATTCAAGGCCTTATCCATTTGTCACCTATTTTATGCAAATTAAAATATCTGTTGGATATAACTTTTCTTAAAAATTATCTCAACTGTCTCCCTTGCATTTTTTCAGAGTTACTGACAAATTACCACTTCGAATGAGACATATTTCCGAACAAGAAGCTTTCAAGTCGTTCGTAGGTGCAATATTTTATGTCGGGAAAGGAAAGCAATCGAGACCTTACAGCCATTTTCATGAAGCGTTACAAACAAACAGAGCTTTGTATAAGGTGAGGATATAGACTATGTGACAGGTGCTTCTGCACAAGAATTGCGAACTTGAACTCCATACTTTTTGATTTATGTGTGTAGCAGTCTTCAAAAACCAAGGTTTCGAATAATTCTTGGGAAAATACCAGGCACTCTGAATTACAAACTCAACTAAAAATATTTAATTTTGCCAAGCATGGGTCATACTTTAAAAATGTGTTTTGACAGATTTTTTAGATAAATGAAGGAAGGGTAGGTAACTACATTCGGAAAAGACGGCTTACTTATTATACTAGAAGTGGTAGATGATTTTAACATTGCGTAGGACAGATATCACTCACTGCGCTCTTTTAAAGTGGTTCAGTTCTGTTTGAGATTGTTTTCAATTCAGGGTGCAGTTGCTGGTAATACACTTCTGAAGAGCTCTTCCCCATTCAAGTCGTATTGAGTCTTTTTCGGCATCGACGCTGCTTTTGGCCTTGCTTAAAATCTTGCCCCGTAGGGGCAGGATTAAAAAATTTCTAACCTATATTTCCTGTGTGCCGTAAGAGGCGGCTAAAAGGAAGCAAAGAAGTGGTGTATGCTTTCACCATGGCCCAGGGCAGATATCACATACTTGTGCACTTTGCCACTATGGTTCAGTTCCATTTGGGTTGTTTTCGGTTTTTTTTCATAGCCACTTTTTATAGTGGACCTGTAACAGCAGCCACTTAGCCACTATAGTTACAATTGACAGAGTTACTATTGCTGGAAATATATGATCTTTTCCTGTTCGGCTTAGCCTTCCACCCTGGGTTGAGTGGTAGGCATGGAACAAAATGTTTTTTTATTTCAGCTAAATCCGAGTCTCAAGGTCCAACATATTCACGACATCTGGAATACAGGACACGGCGTCATTTCCCTCCACGTTTTTCAAAGTGTAATCGCTTGCGAAGCATACACTCGAGAAGCTGCGATGATCGAAGCGATTGGACTTCAACATCTCACTAACCGAAAGAGGGGAGACTATTACGGGGTAGCTTCAACATGGGACAGTCGGCGAAAACGGCTTTATGGATCATTTCTGGTAAAAAAGGCAATGGATGTCTTAATGGTGGAGGGAGAACGACAAATACGTCCCTCTAATTTGAAGTCGAATGACGCGCGGCAATGGACTGGTTGTAATGCCCCTATACCACCTGTGAGTGGATAATCTCAACTTGAGTGTCTTTTTTATTCATTAATAGATCATGATTTTTAGGCTTTTGGCTTACCCGGGGTTCCCCTTCTTACTTAGTCAATTTGGATATACATGGTCAATATTGCTTTCAGTGTAGGCTTTTTCATTCAGCCTTTATTACTTTAATAGAACAGGATTTTTGGTCCGACTCAATTTGTGCTAAATCCGACCGCTTCTAAGTGACTGATTCTTCTCGAAGTCCTCTGCGGAATCTCACAAAGATGCAATTCTGTCCAGACACCATGTCTGATTGAAAAACTTGTATGATTTTATAGAGGTTTTTCTTGATCGGGAATTTTATCAAGCATGAGCCACAGATGGATCGTGCCTTGGCGGCACGATCTATCAGCGACTCTAACTTAATCAAAGATGTGTTTATAAAATTATAGTTCTGACTGGTTTGATCAAAAGTATCCCTGGTTATGATTAGGAATGTCCAAAATATTCGGAATATTCGAATCATAAATTATTCGATTGGGTTTCTACCCCAATTTGAAATCAACAAAATGATAATTCTATATTTTTTCATAAATAAGTGTGAATTTTCACATAAATTATAAACCGATAAAAAAGATGTCTTTGTTTTTATTATACTACTTCAGATTCGGGAAAATTATTCGATTGGATTCTGAAATTAAAATATATTCGATTTTGGCCACCCCTAAATAGGATACTATTTCAGATATATATGTTTAAAAATATACGTTACTATAATACAATATAAAAAAAATAGTCTTTACTCGATTCTGTTCCAAATGACTTCTGATTCGATTGAAAATTAAGTCATGTCTGTTGTTAGTGTGATTAGTATGTGTTTCATGCATAGCTTATATATGAAATTTTTTATAGTGCTACTTTTTCACTGCCAGTTTCTTCATGCAATTGAAAATATATTTCTTTAAAAGTTCATGTTATGAGTTTCACTATTTTGACTATTCCGATTGATATGAGTAGCAAAGTGATAGGATCTAAAATACCCCTATTAAATCGATCATTTGTGCGTTGTCTGTGTCTGCGAGCAGTTTGCGTATGCTCTTGTCAGAGACGATGTGTGTTAACATGTTGGCAGGTAACATCGCAGGTTGAAGATCTCTGGTTCGAGTCTCGCCGAGCTGACTCGTTAGTCCATGCCCACCACTAGAACTGGGCAAATCCGAATTATTTGGAATCTGATTTGAATAATTTTTTCGAATCAGATTGAATTACTAATTCCATGTAAATAACAAATATCCCATTATTACTATTACAACTTGTCTCCATCGTGAGAATCAAGAAATTTATACTTTAAAACTATACTTTCGATTCACACTACATGTCCAAGAGCAACAATTTTCATGTTTTAACAAAATTTAATCGATTTTGGTCAAATTTGACCAAATTGGTTGTATTTTGCCGTTGAAAATGAAAATTCTAGTTTATTAAGCAAGTTTTTGTTCCTATGAACGATTCGATTAAATTGTGCTTCGAATCACCGAATTGCCCAGTCCTACCCACCACTCAACCTGGGGTGTTATAAGTAATAGCTTTGGGTAGACTAAGCCGAACAGGAAAGATCATATTTTTCCAACAACTCTATTGATATCCGTCTATGAGTGTCCGCTGGTACAGGGCCTTGGTCAGAGTGATCCACTCAAAGCAGTGGCTAAAAATAAAAAATTTACCTTGGCCTTTTTGGTTGAAACGACGGCATTTATTATTATGTAGCAGAGCCAAGGCCTATAGCGAATTGTATTGTGAATGATATTTGAGAAAGTACGCTTTACCATTCGGGCACAACCTTGGGTAACATTCCCAGAAGCTTTGCTTTTAGGCGATTTTCAGAACAATTAGCAACTAAGCGAATAGGAGGGAACTTACCAATCAGAAGAAGTTCGTCTAAACATCAGTGACGCATGGTTGACAAAATACAATTTCAGGTTGAACATATGTTAGTAAGTATGATTATTCGTCTCATAATAATCAATATAAATTCAGAAATGCGGTAGACGGTAGAGTTGCACAAGGCCCGTCGACCTAGATCTATCCAAGTGTATTATATTCATGCGGCTCCCCTTTAATCAACTTCCTGGGTCAGCTTACCATAAGCGCAACTATTTTTTGCAAAAGTTTGCTTTTGGTATATAGAAAAAAGTACATGAACGGTAACCCGAAGCTATACCTCATTAAATATTCAGCATCTCGTCGACCAACAACGCATTTCTTAATCTGTTCGTATTTTCCCTTCAACATCTGCGCTGTTCGTCCGTTCAATAATTTAAGACTTTAAAGCGAGCGCCGTGCAGATGACCTTATTTCAAAAATCGAAGAGAAAGCCAATGACTACATTAGCGTATTACCCCTTGTGGAGAGAGGCATTTGAGAAATTGTTTCCCCTAAAGGCTGTTGGTAATTTGGATCAGAAGTTGAACGAGAAATGCCTTTGACAGCGCTAAGTTTAGGATACGAAATTCACCGGTATAAGAAAGGGAAACCGAAAGCTGAAGGTACGGAGAAATTGAAGAGTGACGATAGTGGAGGTAACTAACCAGTGCTTTTATTTTGTTCAGTGTGAATCACAGCTGGACCGCCCTTCGACGGCGCGATCAATCAGTGACCCGCACTTGGCGAATATATTATCTGGTGAACATTAAAGCCGAACCGAAACCGAATTAAACGGCGATTTCATAAAATACGGAAAATTACAATACATCATAGGAAGATATATTCGACGTTTTTTTCTCACCGAAGAAGATGCTTTGAGTAAAAACGTTCGCTTTCACTCGAATTCATCTTTATTCATTCGTTATGATTAGGTCGGTAGAGTCAAACCATCGCCAAATTTTCACTATTTTTGATTGAGAAACTATTACCTATTTTGTTCAATTTTCTTTATAGTTCCTAATGACGATATTTTGACAAGGAAGACGTCACCGAGTCATTTCATCACAACGGATGATTCAGTAGACTCTGATGCTTCACATTCCAGAGGACGGAAAAGGTAGATTTTCCTTTTCAAATTCAACTTATAGGTATTGTGCTACATATGCTACGTATGCATTGTACTTCCCAACACTCAAATTTATATAATTCTCATTATTGTAATACACATGAGCATAATGCACGCCTGACTCCCACTATTCCATCGAATTTGTGACATCGTATTAAACACTAAATATTACCGTATTTTCATATGCAATAAAATGGCAGTTTTCAGCAAAAATAAAATTCTCCCGTGGCGACGATTTTTCAGGTCTAGTTTGGTAACAATTATTTCTAAAGTCTGAGTTCCTTTTTAAAAGTTATAAATGTGCCAAAGAATGAAGTTAAATTTCTTTTATATCTTTAATAGTAGTTTTCGTCTAAGTCACATTGGGACGATTGCACTGACCATTTAATGCTTGTTTAGGAAACGTAGAAAAAGAAGACGAAGCACATCGCGAAGTTCGTCATCTGCAAGCCGAAGTCATGGAAAAAGATGTTGCAAATGCAAAAGAAAACTTCGCCGCCGTCGTAAACATAAGGTAAGCATTTGCGTCATACTCTGACACCATGAAGAGGATGTCCATTGAGTAACTCCAATAACATGCTTTCTTATAATATTGAATTTTCTCTGTTGTTTTTTTACCGTTCAGCATCAGTTATTTCTGCCTATTATTATATCTCAGCAAACCTAAACTGATTAATAGTTCTTGTTTTTGTTTGTTTTCGCTCCCAATTTGCTCACTATAGAAGGAATGTATTGGAACCGATTAAAAGGTAAGGTTTGAAAGACATTTTTGCACGAGCCTTTTGAAAACACTGTAGCTTTTAGAAAAATGACTATAGCACTGTTTTTTGTGTTTCATCGAAGAAGATAGAATAATCGGCCTATATACGCAAAACAGGATTAATCTCAAACTAATTCTATTAGAGGAAAGGGCCTATCTGCCATAAGAATTTAACATTACATATTTTTGAATTGATTTTAATTTTGCACGCAGGACCCATAATAACAAAGATTTGAAAAAATATATGTTTCCACAATTATTTTTTCAGACAGGTATTGACTAGTGAATGACCAAGCGTTGTATAATGATTTCTGTGCAGATTGCAAAAAAAATTGATTTCGTAGCCATAAAATGCATTTACAATAACGACGAATCCTTTCCGTGGAGAAAAATTTTCAACAAAGTTTCTTTTTACCACAATTTCTGCTTTTCTTTAATTGCATCACAAGCATGGTTGGTACAAAAAATTCGTAATGCCCTATTTTCTTAGATTTTCTCTGTTTATCGCAAATGTCTTCTTTATCTTATGCAGTTGAATTAATCTTAGAATTCACTTTAACAATATTGATTTCCTATAATGCAGATAAAATCCAGTTCAAATTCAAAACGTCACAAACAGCGGCATAGAAGAAAATCGATTTCGACGGACCGCAGTAGCTCCGATGATGACACAGTAAAACATAGTTCTCCGAGATCAAGGTATTTCTTTATTCTTGTGATGTAATAAAACCAGATTAATAAGATTATGGTCAAGCATATTTTGTTGAGCGTGGATCACTGATGGATCGCGTCGACCAGACGCGGTCCATCTATGACGCATGCTTGACCAAAAAATCTGACTGGGAAGAAATAGAATTATTCGTTTCCTATTGAAGTTAACTTTGAGCAAGACAGAAGGTAGACTACAACCTAACAACTTACTTATATCGCAGTGCGATGCGTAAAATCTAGATCAGAAATATTTTACCAACAAGTTTTGTCGAACGCGAGTCACTGGTTTATCTATGGCTCATGCTTGTCTAAATGCAATTTTCAATTGGGTTATACTTCGAGCAACAGCAGTGTTTAAGTGAAAAATAACGAACTGAACTGCCAGAATACCAAAACATGGAGGTATTCAGAAAAGCCGAAACCTTTCATTATCAATCTGATAGGGACATTTGCCCAATTGCTTCGCTTTCTTTTTATTTGCATTGTAAAATATCACGATTCACAGGTCCACGCATTCACGGACGCGTTCAAGAACAAAATCTCCAAGTCCGAGAAAGGAAGAAAAAGTAAAAAGTCGATCACGGAGCCGAAGTCGTTCGATTCCACTAGATCCAAGAAGGAAATCCCCATCCCATCTGGAGGCTAGGCGGATAACGAGGTAATTTTTGCAGTTTATTTACTGTTCAGGATCTCACATGAGGAAAATATACCTCATTTTGTCAGAAATTTCCTATTTGTTTTTAAATTCACTCGCTTGAGTTGGCCACCCTGGGCGTATCCTTATACCGGCATCCACTTACACGCACACATTTGAAAGACGTTAGATTTAACTGAGATTCAACTTAGCCATCAATCTCAGATGGACTTCACAATGACAGTTCGATTCCTCATGGCCTGAAAAAGTACATTTCGATCATGACAGTATAAAGTATTTGTAAAACACCACCTTTATAGAACAATAAAAGAGATAATCCTGCTACGTAATTACCCAATCCTTCCTTTTCTAGTCGCCTTAAAATGTTGATAAAACATAATTACTGAAGTCCGCTTTGGGTGTCGGATTCGTCCATGAATAGCTGTCATGAATTTGCTCATCGCTGTTGTCCTAATCGAAGTTTGTGTTTTACTATGTATGTAAGTCTCGCATGATGATTTCTCGTTATCACTTTGCCGGTTAAATTTAAAGGCAATAAAGATGACACGCTCTGAGACAACAGTCATTATTCGCCATTAAAAAAACAAACTTTAGACTTCGTGTTGGAGGCAGCTACGGATATCCATGAATTGTGAAATTGACACCGTAACTAAATTTCTATATATAGCAATTTAGTTACGGTACCAATTTCACATCATATCCCTGTATATCCGTTGACCAGCTGCGTTGGCTAGTTCACACAATCGTGGTCATTATTGCAAAAAGTTGTTGAATTACAATTTAAAATTACCTTTCGTGGTGAATCCGTTCTCCACATTTTCTAATGGTTGATTTTGCGTTGTAGTTATTATATTGTACAACACGGAGCAGGCAAATCGCGGAAGGGAATGTGAAATTGAATGTTGCCAGTTCCGTATAAAACTTCGAATCACTAATTTTTGCTTTAAATAAGCTATATTAAAATTTTCGCCGTCATCCTCGGCACCGGAGGAAGAAAGCTGAACAAGAAAGTGTGGCTTAATGAAAAGTTCGCC
>OZ023153.1:9843014-9864730 GCA_963675895.2 Styela plicata | reverse complement strand
TCTATGACACATGTTTAACTCGATACTTTGATATTGTTTTCAATTGTTATATCCGAGACCTGGACTAATTTTCAAACCATGAGTTCATTGCACAACAAAAAAATGGATATTCTTGCCATGCTTTTAATTTACTATCCTACAAAAATAACGCCATAATTCAATTACTGTATATCTGTCAATGTTATTTACGACGAAAAGATCGAAATAAATCTATATCAGATTAAATCTTTCACGAAAAAGTAGAACCAAGTTATAATATTAGGTAAAGTATACAATACTCAGCGACAGATCGGCGCGCTCTTAATTAAGTCACACTTTCTTGTTCAGCTTTCTTCCTTTGGTGCCGCGGATGACGGTGAAAAAATATAATATGGCTTATTTTAAGCAAAAATTAATGGTTCGAAGTTTTATACGTAACTGACAACATGTGCCTTAAATTTCACATTCCCCTGCGCGATTTGCCTGCTCGTGTTGTACAACATAACAACCACAACGCAAAACCAACTAATCATTAGAAAATGCACAAAACGGATTCATGACAATTCATGTAAGTTTAAGTTGTAATTCAACAATCTCTTGCAATAATTACGGCGATTGCGTGAACTAGCCAACGCAGTTGGTCAGCGGATATATTGTGAAATTGGCACCGTAACTAAATTGCTATATATAGCAATTTAGTTACGGTGTCAGTTTCACAATTCATGGATATCGGTAGCTGCCTCCAACATGAAGTCTAAAGTTTGTTTTTTTATTGGCGAATAATGACTGTTGTCTCTGAGCGTGTCATCTTTATTGCCTCTAAATTTAACCGGCAAAGTGATAACGAGAAATATCATGCGAGACTTATATACATAGTAAAACACAAACTTCGATTAGGACAACAGCGATGAACAAATTCATGACAGCTATTCATGGACGAATCCGACCCCCCAAGTGGACTTCAGTAATTATGTTTTATCATCATTTTAAGGCGACTAGAGAAGGAAGGATTTGTGTAATTACGTAGCAAGTTAATCTCTTTTCTTTGTTCTATAAAGGTGGTGTTTTACATATACTCAACTGTCATAATCGAAATATATTTTGTCAAGCCATAAGGAATCGAACTGTCATTGTGTAGTCCCTCTGAGATTGACGGCTAAGTTGAATCTCAGTTAAATCTGACGTCTTTCAAATCTGTGCGTGTAAGTGGATGCCGGTATAAGGATACGCTCAGGGTGGTCAACTCAAGCAAGCGAATTTTAAAAACAAATAGAAAATTTCTAAAATTATGAAGTATTTCCTCGTGTGAGATCCTGAGCAGTAAATAAATTGCAAAAATTACCTCGTTATCCGCCTAGCCTCCAGATGGGATGGAGATTTCCTTCTTGGATCTAGTGGAATCGAACGACTTCGGCTCCGTGATCGACTTTTTACTTTTTCTTCCTTTCTCGGACTTGGAGATTTTGTTCTTGAACGCGTCCGTGAATGTGTGGATCTGCGAATCGTGATATTTTGCAATACAAATAAAAAAAATCAAAGTAATTAAACAAATGTCCCTATCAGATTGATAATGAAAGGTTTCGGATTTTCTGAATACCTCCATATTTTAGTATAGGCCGACTATTCTAGCTGTTTAGTTCGTTTTTTCACTTAAAAACAATGCTGTTGCACTGAAGTATAACCCAATTGAAAATTGTATTTATACAAGCATGAGCCATAGATAAACCAGTGACTCACGCTCGACAAAACTTGAGGGTAAAATATTTCTGATCGAGATTTTACGCAGTTCATTGTGATATAAGTAGGTTGTTAGGTTGTAGTCTACCTTCTGTCTTGCTCAAAGTTAATTTCAATAGAAAACGAATAATTTTATTCTTCCCAGTCAGATTTTTTTAGTCAAGCATGCGTCACAGATGGACCGCGTCTGGTCGACGCGATCCATCAGTGACCCACGCTTAACTAAAAATGCGTTCTTATGATCAGAATAATCTGGCTTTGTTACGTCACAAGAATAAATACCTTGATCTTGGAGAACTATATTTTACTGTGTCATCATCGGAGCTACTGCGATCAGTCGAAATCGATTTTCTTCTATGTCGCTGTTTGTGACGTTTTGCATTTGAGCTGGATTTTATCTGCGTTATAGGAAATCAATATTGTTACAGTGAATTCTAAGATTAATTCAAATGCATAAAATAAAGAAGACTTTAAACTATTTGCGATAAACAGGGAAAATCTAAGAAAAAGGAGCATTAAGAACGTTCTGTACCAATCATGCCTGTGATGCAATTAAAGAAAAGAAGAAATTGTGTTAAAAAGAAACTTTGTTGAAAATTTTTCTTCACACAAGGGATATGTCATTATTATAAAGGCATTTCGTGGTTTCATATTCGAATATGGGAAGCTATTCATAATATAATACTATTTTTCAATTTGCACAGACATCATTAAACATCACGAAGCTTACTGAAGGTCAATTACCTGCCTGAAAAAAATAATTGTGGTTGCAAAATTAAAATTCATTTAAAGGTATGTAATGTAAAATTCTTTTGATAGAGATGCATGTATAGGCCCTTTTCGCCAATAGAGGTAATGCGAGATTAATTCTGCGTATATAGGCCGATTATTGTATAGGCTACTTTTTTTTTCAAAGAGAAATTTTCCTTCTATTATCGATGATAAAACACAAAAACAATGCTATAGCAATTTTTCCAAAATCTACAGTGTTTTTAAATATGCTGGTGCAAAAATGTCTTTCAAACCTTACCTTTTAATCGGTTCCAATACATTCCTTCTATAGTGAGCAAATTGGGAGCGAAAACAAACAAAAACAAGAACTATTAATCAGTTTAGGCTTGCTGAGATATAATAATATGCAAAAATAACTGATGCTGAACGGTAAGAAAACAACAGAGAAAATTCAATATTATAAGAAAGCATGTTATCGGAGTTACTCAAAGGACACGTTCTTTTATGACGTCAGAGTATGACGCAAACTTTACCTTCTGTTTACGACGGCGGCGAAGTTTTCTTTTGCATTTGCAACATCTTTTTCCATGACTTCGGCTTGCAGATGACGAACTTCGCGATGTGCTTCGTCTTCTTTTTCTACGTTTCCTAAACAAGCATTAAATGGTCAGTGCAATCGTCCCAATGTGACTTAGACGAAAACTACTATTAAAGTATAAAAGAAATTTAACTTCATTCTTTGGCACATTTATAACTTTTAAAAAGGAACTCAGACTTTAGAAATAATTGTTACCAAACTAGACCTGAAAAATCGTCGCCACGGGAGAATTTTATTTTTGCTGAAAACTGCCATTTTATTGCATATAAAAATACGGTAATATTTAGTGTTTAATACGATGTCACAAATTCGATGGAATAGTGGGAGTCAGGCGTGCATTATGCTCATGTGTATTACAATAATGAGAATTATAGAAATTTGAGTGTTGGGAAGTACAATGCATACGTAGCATATGTAGCACAATACCTATAAGTTGAATTTGAAAAGGAAAATCTACCTTTTCCGTCCTCTGGAATGTGAAGCATCAGAGTCTACTGAATCATCCGTTGTGATGAAATGACTCGGTGACGTCTTCCTTGTCAAAATATCGTCATTAGGAACTATAAAGAAAATTGAACAAAATAGGTAATAGTTTCTAAACCAAAAAATAGTGAAAATTTGGCGATGGTTTGACTCTACCGACCTAATCATAACGAATGAATGAAGATGAATTCGAGTGAAAGCGAACGTTTTTACTCAAAGCATCTTCTTCAGTGGGAGAAAACGTCGAATATATCTTCCTATGATGTATTGTAATTTTCCGTATTTTATGAAATCGCCATTTAATTCGGTTTCGGTTCGGCTTTAATGTTCACCAGATAATATATTCGCCAAGTGCGAGTCACTGATTGATCGCGCGGTCGAGGGGCGGTCCAGCTGTGATTCACACTGAACAAAATAAAAGCACTGGTTAGTTACCTCCACTATCGTCACTCTTCAATTTCTCCGTACCTTCAGCTTTCGGTTTCCCTTTCTTATACCGGTGAATTTCGTATCCTAAACTTAGCGCTGTCAAAGGCATTTCTCGTTCAACTTCTGATCCAAATTAGCAACAGCCTTTCGGGGCAACAATTTCTCAAATGCCTCTCTCCACAAGGGGTAATACGCTAATGTAGTCATTGGCTTTCTCTTTTCGATTTTTGAAATAAGGTCATCTGCACGGCGCTCGCTTTAAAGTCTTAAATTATTGAACGGACGAACAGCGCAGATGTTGAAGGGAAAATACGAACAGATTAAGAAATGCGTTGTTGGTCGACGAGATGCTGAATATTTAATGAGGTATAGCTTCGGGTTACCGTTCATGTACTTTTTTCTATATACCAAAAGCAAACTTTTGCAAAAAATAGTTGCGCTTATGGTAAGCTGACCCAGGAAGTTGATTAAAGGGGAGCCGCATGAATATAATACACTTGGATAGATCTAGGTCGACGGGCCTTGTGCAACTCTACCGTCTACCGCATTTCTGAATTTATATTGATTATTATGAGACGAATAATCATACTTACTAACATATGTTCAACCTGAAATTGTATTTTGTCAACCATGCGTCACTGATGTTTAGACGAACTTCTTCTGATTGGTAAGTTCCCTTCTATTCGCTTAGTTGCTAATTGTTCTGAAAATCGCCTAAAAGCAAAGCTTCTGGGAATGTTACCCAAGGTTGTGCCCGAATGGTAAAGCGTACTTTCTCAAATATCATTCACAATACAATTCGCTAGGCCTTGGCTCTGCTATAAATAATAAAATGCCGTCGTTTCAACCAAAAAGGCCAAGGTAACATTTTTATTTTAGCCACTGCGTTGAGTGGATCACTCTGACCAAGGCCCTGTACCAGCGGACACTCATAGACGGATATCAATAGAGTTGTTGGAAAAATATGATCTTTCCTGTTCGGCTTAGTCTACCCAAAGCTATTACTTATAACACCCCAGGTTGAGTGGTCGGTAGGACTGGGCAAGTCGATGATTCGAAGCACAATTTAATCGAATCGTTCATAGCAACAAAAACTTGCTTGATAAACTAGAATTTTCATTTCCAACGGCAAAATACAATCAATTTTGTCAAAATCGATTAAATTTGTTAAAATATGGAAATTGTTGCTCTTGGACATGTAGTGTGAATTGAAAGTATACCTTTAATCTTTATGATTTTCACAATGGAGACAAGTTGTAATAGTAATAGTGGGAATTTGTTATTTACATGGAATTAATAATTCAATTAGATTCGAAAAAATTATTCGAATCAGATTCGGATTCCAAATAATTCGGATTTGCCCAGTCTTAGTGGTGAGCATGGACTAACGAGTCAGCTCGGCAAGACTCGAACCAGAGATGTTCAACCTGCGATGTTACCTGCCAACATGTTAACACACGTTGTCTCTGACAAGAGCTTAGGCAAACAGCTAGCTTTCGCCTAAAATTGACACAGACAACGCACAAAGGATCGATTTAATAGGGGTATTTTAGATCCTATCACTTTGCTACTCATATTAATCGGAATAGTCAAAATATGGAAACCCATAACATGAACTTTTAAAGAAATATATTTTCAATTGCATGAAGAAACTGGCAGTGAAAAAGTAGCACTATAAAAAATTTCATATATAAGCTATGCACGAAACACATACTAATCACACTAACAACAGACATGACTTAATTTTCAATCTGATCACATAAGCCATTTGGAACAGAATCGAGTAAAGACTATTTTTTTATATTGTAATATAGTAACCGATATTTTTAAATATATATATCTGAAATAGTATCATAATAAGGGTGGCCAAAATGGAATATCTTTTAATTTCAGAATCCAATCGAATAAGAAGTCCCGAATCTGAAGTCATATAATAAAAAACAAAAGACATCTTTTTTATCGGTTCATAATTTATGTGAAAATTCACACTTATTTAAGAAAAAAATTTAAAATTATCATTTTGTTGATTTCAAATTTGGGTAGAAACCAAATCGAATAATTTATGATTCGAATATTCCGAATCAAACCGAATATTTTGGACATTCCTAATCATAATCAGGGATACTTTTGATCCAAACAGTCAGAACTATAATTTTATAAACAGATCTTTGATTAAGTTTGAGTCACTGATGGATCGTGCTTGTGAAATTCCCCATCAAGAAAACACCTCTATAAAATCATACAAGTATTTCAATCAGACATGGTATCTTGACATAATTGCAATTTTGTGAGATTCGGTAGAGGATTTTGAGAAGAATTCGTCACTTAGAAGTGGTCGGTTGACTCGGACCAAAAATCATGTTCTATTAAAGTAATAATGGCTGAATGAAAAACCCAACGCTGAAAGATAAAATTGATCATGTATATCCAAATAGATTAAGTAAGAAGGGGAACCCCGGTTAAGCCAAAAGCCTAAAAAACATGATCTATTCATGAATAAAAAAGACACTCAAGTTGAGATCATCCACTCGCAGGCGGTAAAGGGGCATTACAACCAGTCCATTGCCGCGCGTCATTCGACTTCAAATTAGAGGGTCGTATTTGTCGTTCTCCCTCCACCATCAAGACATCCATTGCCTTTTTGACCAAAAATGATCCATAAAGTCGTTTTCGCTGAGTGTCCCATGTCGAAGCTACCCCGTAATAGTCTCCCCTCTTTCGGTTAGTGAGATGTTGAAGCCCAATCGCTTCGATCATAGCAGCTTCTCGAGTGTATGCTTCGCAAGCGATTACACTTTGAAAAACGTGAAGGGAAATGACGCCGTGTCCTGTATTCCAGATGTCGTGAATATGTTGGACCTTGAGACTCGGATTCAGCTGAAATAAAAAAAGACATTTTGTTTGATTTCATTTTTTATTGAAAATCACCCTGAGCAAGATCGGAAGCAGTGCCAAAAAGGAACCAACTAACGGCCACTTAATAGCAAAGAGCTACTTCAAGATGTAGTACCAGCAACTGCACTCTTGACAGGCTTGCTTATCCATGCCTACCACTCAACCCAGGGTGGAAGGCTAAGCCGAACAGGAAAAGATCATATATTTCCAGCAATTGTAACTCTGTCAATTGTAACTATAAGTGGCTGCTGTTACAGGTCCACTATAAAAAGTGGCTATAAAAAAAAACAGAAAACAACCCAAATAGAACTGAACCATAGTGGCAAAGTGCACAAGTATGTGATATCTGCCCTGGGCCATGGTGAAAGCATACACCACGCCTTTGCTTCCTTTCAGCGCCTCTTACGGCACACAAAAAATATAGGTTAGGAATTTTCCAAAGCCTGCCCCTACAGGGCAAGACTTTAAGCAAAGCCAAAAGCAGCGCCGGTGCCGAAAAAGACTCAATTACCACTTGAATGGGGGAAGAGCTCTTTAGAAGTGTATTACCAGCAACTGCATCCTTAGTTGAAAACATCTTGAACAGAACTGAACCACTTTTAAAAGAGTGCATTGAGTGGTATCTGTCCAAGGCAATGTTAAAATCATCTAACACTTCTAGTATAATAAGTGAGCCGTCTGTTCCGAATGTAGTTACCTACTTCATTTATCTAAAAATTTGTCGAACACAGTTTTCCAAGAATGTCCCATGCTTGCCAAAATTAAATATTTTTAGTTGAGTTTGTAATTCAGAGTGCCTATCGGTCTCTGGTATTTTCCCAAGAATTAATTGAAACCCCGAGTTCAAGTTCGCAATTCTTGTGCAGAAGCCCCTGTCATATAGTCCATTTCCTCACCTTATACAAAGCTCTGTTTGTTTGTAACGCCTCATGAAAATGGCTGTAAGGTCTCGATTGTTTACCTTTCCCGACATAAAATATTGCACCTACGAACGACTTGAAAGCTTCTTGTTCGGAAATATGTCTTATTCGAAGTGGTAGTTTGTCAGTAACTCTGAAAAAATGCGAGTGAGACATATGAGATGATTTTTATAATATAGTTATATCCAACATACAAAAATTTTAATTTGCATTAAATAGGTGATAAATGGATAAGGCCTTGGATCATTACAGAACAATATTCCTTCAAAGACGATGCAACATTTTAATTGATTTTATCAAAGGAGTACTTCTTCATAAGGGATTTGACAACTTTGTGATATTATTTCGCAGAAATCAAAAGCCTTTAGAACTATCCACATCACCCCAGGCAGATACACTCATTGCGCTTTATTGAATCAGTTCAGTTCATTTGGGATGTTTTTCGTCGCAGTGCAGTTGCTACTACTATATTTTTATAGTAGCTCTTTGCCATGTAATTGATCGTTGAATGGTTTTCTTCAAAGGCTGTTTCAAGCCTTTATTTAAATGGAAAAAAAGGTACCTGCAAATTTTATTACATTCCCTTGACATGTTTCGAACAACCCAAGAAGAATAAGGTTCTGCCACCCCGGATCTATAGTCGCCTATACGAGGCCTTGGCCAAAACTGTGGCACTCCGCTGGTTGACTATAAAATTAGGCTTATGCTAATATTTTCTGGGGATACAAGTTTCGAAAATTTTTTTCTGAATTGAATCTCTGATATTTCAAATCGAATCATTTCGAATATGATTCCATTTGAAATATCACATTCTCAACCATTTTATGATGAAATAAAAACATTCGCTTTTGGAATTCGAGCAACACTGAACAAGAACGAAATAACTATATACTGATTTTAGTTCTGGGCCCAATAAAATCGGCAATAAGTTATTATAAAAATATGAACGAATAGCCAAATAATTTCAAAATGTTTGCTTTCAAGGTTCCACAATGACAGAACATGGCTTACGCAACATGAAAATATTACAATCACAACATATTTTCCAGAAATGCTTGAATTCGATTCAAACTACCACCGACTCGTATCGAAAACCTGAAACTTACATCCATAGATAATCAAACTTATTTATATATTTAGAAGAAGTAGAATACCTTGGATCTAATAGCAAATAAGTGAAACTGTTTTTCATTGTTCCCTCTCTCCATTGAAGATTTGGATCAGGTTGATCAAATTGACGTCGTATCACATCATCGTCATCATACACAGATGTTGGGAATGAACTGTCCCAAAATTATTCCATGGAGTTCTGTCGAAAATTTCGGGTCTTCAATAACTTGAATAAAAAATAGAAAGGAAAACTCCCATAAAATAGTCATTAGGGGGTGAAGTAAGTATATTTTAATGTTAAACTTTTATAAATATATATAATTTCTAATTCGAAAGGAGGGAAAAAGGATTGCAGCGACCGAAATCGAAAGCATAAACAGAGATAGATAACTTTCTTGAAAATTCTCAAATAAATAAATATTTGCAAATATATGAATTTGCAGATTTCATATCATTGAGAAATGAAATGGAAAAATTAATGAATTTACGAATCACAAGTTGAATATTTTGGATGGCTCCAGCGGGCCGTCTTTCAGATTTGAGTTTCCTACATAATATTTAAAGACATTTTGCTGGGATTTTCCACAATTGTAGAGCGAAAAATCCAGAAATATCCAGGAAAAAATAATGCCCCATTAAACAACCCCCACCCCTTGGATGTGTATAAGCATGGCATACCTGTTTGTTGAGATGTTACTTCATTCCCTTGTTGATCAGTAGATACTTTTGTTCGAGAATCATTCATGAATTTTTCTAATTTTTTCAGATAAACATCTCGACATGCTGATATTGGTCCTGGATTGCAGCCATGTGAAATCAGGCGATCCCTAGAATCATTGATGTGAAGAAGAATACATTCTACAGATCTTTATCTTAGGTAGATAAGAAGTTTCAAAAGTCTTTCTACACACATAGACAAGTTTATTTCTTAAACGTTTCGTTTCGTCTGCTTGTCTGAGGAAGTCTGACCAACGTCAGACGACACGTTACAGTAATAATTGTGTGCATGTGCATAGAAAGACTCCTCAACTTCTTGTCTATTAGTTTTTATTATCTTTCTATAGCATCTTTGCTATTAGCATATGAATCCACTTACACAAAGGCAAAGAAAAAGGCTAAGTAGTTAGTCCCACGTTACCCGAACAAGAGTTTATTTTAGGTACGTAGGATTTAATTTCCCACTCATATATGTGCTCCGTAATCATAAGTCTAACCACGACAGAAAACATTATTTTTTCACTTCAAATTAAACAAAGTTAGTATTCATACAAAAATTATGATACTTAAAAAAGACTTGACGCTCATATAGGATTTAAAGAAAAACCCTTTTTCATAGCCCAATATTGTACACTTATATTTAGAAAACAGAGTATTCCATAATTCATATTGTTCGGTTTTGTAAATTCATGTTGCCCATCACCAGTATATTTAAGAAGTGAAGCGAGTGATATCGTGACAGTTCAGTACAGACGGACTATTAATACAAATATCACCTGATTTCCAAATCGCTCAAATTTTGTAATTCTTTGACAGTTATTTTTTCATCGCTGGAACTTTCAGAAGTGGTGGATGGTTTCTTACATTTCCTTCTTCGTTTGGATTTTACAGACTGAGGTATAGATTCACCTTTCCAAAAAGTCTAATGAAACAAATTGAAGCATTCGTTTATAAAAAGAGAATATTCGAAATTTGACAAAGGATGAAAAAAGATTTGGAAATTTATCATACGCCATTGAATGGAACTGAAAATATGTATACAACTACATTCTACATACATATAACTACTGCAGTATTAGATTGTTATTTTTAGATTCGAAAAAATTCGAATAGATAACGATGAGATAATCATCTTTGGCGACAAAAATAAACATGATTATATTCTTTGAAGACTGGCCATATTAGAATTGCTTGGATCAATGTGAAAATGTTCTGTTCATACGAATCAACCATTTTTTGCATATTTGGTTGTAACGTCTTATGCAAAAGGCCCGAATGCACCCCTACTAATAAAAAAGCTCAATGGTGAAAAAAAGTTTTAAATTGATGTTCAATTTAAATGGATGGATGAAGCCTCATTTCAACTTCCAATCAAGATGAAAAAAGTTGATTCTTAAACATTACCTTCCAATTATAGATAATAGTACTTTGACTCGATGTATCAGATGTCTGTGAATTTGTAGATAATTCCTTTGACTGATCTTCTTGACTAATTTGAAAATACAAAAGAAAAATAAAATCACTGAATCGATTCATATCAAAGAGGATAGATGTTCAGAATTCTTAGTCTTTTTCCAAACTGCTCTAAGAAATCACAAAAGCCCTTTTCGTTCCAATTTTCACCTGATTAAACAATCATCTCATCATGATTTATCAACAGCAAATGTATTTTTTGAGGCCCTGATTTCACCTAAGTGAAATCATGTCAAAAAAGTTCATAAGGATGCTCCTATAACAGAGTGGTTTTTGGTGTTTTTGTTAAATTTATTTCCTTTTTTTGGGTGTTTTAAATTGATTGGAACCCACATCGCTACACACCTGTTTGAAACTCCTTGCGACAAGCTTGTAGGAAATGTTACACAGTCATGAGTGGGATCAGCTAAAATGCATAAAAATAGTATATGAAATGTAATTTTGAATTGAAGAAGTAAAAATCAAGAATTGAATCGAACACTCAATATGCACGAATCAAACAAATCAAGCCCTCTATGTGTATAATTTTAAAAATATATACCAAGTACTGCCACTTGGTAGGTGCGAAAGACAGACAGAGATAGAGGGATACGATCATTTGCAGACCAATACTACGTATATGTCAGAAATTATCAGATTGGGAAAATAAATAACATTGCCATTATTAACAGTTTTACCTATTCATTCTTAGGCATGGGCTTTCAGAATAGCTTATCAGGTGGATTCGTAATAGTGAACTATCAGACTAACTTCAACTTCAATTTTATAACAGTACGCAATAGGATTCGATTTACATGCCGATGGTGTAAAATATTTGAGGACACATCAACACCACCTTGTTTTGTTTTATTTTATTTTCTTATAAAATCGTCTAAATTTTATTTTTTTCCGTTCATATTTCTATTTACATTAAAAACTTCGGCGACTGACTTGATCTTTTGATCTCCATTTTACATGCAAATTTCTAATACAATGTCTAGCATGCTATCAATAATTTAGGATACAACTTCAATATTATAGATTTAATTCAAGTATCCGTTATTATTTGGAATAGTGAGTAACTCTGAAATCACCATCTCTAATCCTTACCTGTTTTGAGAATCCTACCTCTAATTATGATGATAATTAAACGATACTTCATCACTTTCATCAAATTTAACATTGGAGCGTTTAAGCAGTCGAATGTAGCCTAGAATTGTGGTGACCAGTAGAGACTTATTAAAGCAGGCAAACATTGTAAAGCTTTGTTCTTATTGCGAAAAAACAAGTCCTTTTTTTGATGATTTCAGTCCCATTGTGGTCGGATGCTCTAGCTGCAAATCTTCTCAAAGATATGGAAGATTGCGAAACCTCAGTTGGTGACTGACCAACTTTTGGAGATTCAAAAACACTTGACTCATTTATTGCTGCATCACTAACTTCTATAGGCACGGTTGACTCTGAAAATGTGAACGTTATATCGTCCTTGGTATTGTCAGACATATTTTCAGATATTGTGTTAGTTTTTCTCTTGTTCACAGCAGAGTCTGGAATAGCTTTCTTTGTATTATCAGGACTTAGCTCGGTTGTTCTTGTATTTTTCTCGTTTACAGCTGAAATTACAGCTGTATTTGATTTATCGCATTTGCCAACTTTTTCTATGTTTGATGTATCGGCTGAAGATAATTCTGCGAAAACATTTTTCCGTAAAATCTCATCATTTCAGAGGGTGATAAAGGAACTTTTGTGGATAAAAGCATTTTCCGCGTCGAAATGGGGGAAGAAGTTGGCGTAGTGCGTGCCAAACCCACTCTTTAACCATTACCAGTTTCATTGTTCAAAATGTTCTTCTCTTTATTAGTGTACACACATCTCCATGTTGCGTTCATGGGCTGACAGAAGGTGAAGTCTGTTTTGGAGTGTGGTCGGAGGACTGAAGCAAGAGCCTTTTTTAAATAGATGACACACAATGGTCTGGTGATGAGACATCTAATCCTTTGCTATCATATGAAAAAATCTATTACATCCTTCAAGAAATTCTTGACATTGTTTCAGAACTTGATGTGAGAATTGGGATACTGATAAATATAGATAAATTACATATGAATACATTTTTTTAATAAAGACCATAATAAATATTGTAAAATACACTATATACTAAATTACAAACTAAATTTTGGATAGAAAGCCCTCACGTTTTTGATAGCATACAAAGAATTTTTTCTATCTTGAAAAGCAATATCAGGATTTACCGCGTGTTAATTTAAAAATTCGGAAGAATAAAATTTCACGCTTAATTGCTAGCGCATTTCGAGGTAACTTTCGAAAATCGTCTAGTTTAACCCGACCGTCACACCTGCCAAATATCAGAATCCTGAGGAATCTCCAGAAACATTTTCATGCCTGTCTGTTTTGAGTATTTCTAAATTTGACATTTGTTTTCTTGAAAGAATAGGTTACGATGACATGAGACTGTGTCCAGTTTCATCTTCCATCAATTTTTGCTCAGATGGGGAACGAAAATTGAACGTTCCGATACTAATTATCAGTAGTGGTGCGAATATAGTTTCAAAGTCTCTGCCAATGTAAATTAATCGTCATTTAAACGTAATATTTGTCGCAAGATTTTTGAAGCATGCTATTCATTAGGTGAATGTAAAAATTCTATGATCTTGCGTAAGTGACAGATATATTGACAAAATTTGCTCTACAAGATGTTGAAACATCAAAAAACTGATGAACCAGAACACCCAATACTGATACAACACACACCGCCCCATTTTTCTAGATACAACTTCCCCCCCCATGGAGAGCACTGGCATTGTTACAAAATTTGACTGTGGACTGTGACATTTGCCTGTCTTTCGGATATTGCTCCCGTAAATGGGCCAATGAGTGGTGACTTGGCAGGTGAATTATCACGAAGAGATTTGTCATTTCTAATTACACGTCGTCGAGCTGCACCTCGTTTGTGTTGTTTTCATGATCCAAGTAATCATCGACAACTGGCACATGTAGTAGGAGATCGGATACTGATAGCGTGATTTTTCGATGGTGTTGAGGATTAATTTTTCTTCTGATTCTAATTGTTCATTTAGCGTCGTCCTATGAGTGGAAAATAATCACCCATTAAAAAATATCTTTACTCTTTAATCAAATGGTATATCAAGCAGATTTAATCAATTTAATATGGTTCATCAACTTTGAAATCAATAGGACTTTCTGACGATTTTATTACCCATATTTGACGATATCGTTGAGACTGGAATAATTACACACAATACAAGCTCCACTAACTTTTACTGGATAACAGTTGCTTATGTTCGGACAGGTTTGTTTGATAAATTTAGTCGTCCTTTTCGAAAAAAAAAAATAGTTTTTCATCGACATTGTGGCGTCTCAAAGAATTTAACCTAGTTTAAGCACTTTCAGCTTCAAAACTTTCTAAACCCTGTCCTGTATAGGTGGATTGGAATGAGTACAGGCGATTGGGAAGGAGGTGATCCACTCATAAAGTCAGTGGGCTATATAATAAAAAAAAACTCTAACAGACTGATCGAGGATCTCCGATAACCAGCCTTTTAATAAGGGAAAAAAGGGTTAAAAACAAGATTCAAAAAATTAAATCTCACCTGATTTTCTTTACTTTCCTCATATTCTCTGGGATTTTGGCCCATGTTTTCCAACTGAATAAAAAGACAAGTATTTTGTTTTGTCGACTATTGGAAAGTATCCATCATTTTGCCGTAAACTTAATAAATCCCAAATTCTAATTCTTGAAATTCAAAATAAACTGAAAATTACTAAACTCGTTTATGCAGTTCCATTAAGACACCATTTTGGTACTGTATCAAGACTTGGCTTCGACCCAATTACTAATTATTAAATCGATCTAATGGGGCATTCTAATAAACAGCCAGGATTTGGTTGTGAAATAGTATTTTCTTTTGGCATCGCCGATGACCTGGATAGAATTTTAGATGTCTGGAGGAAAATGTAGTGGAGTGGGAAAACAAATAAATACCTTGGTTTAATGGTTGGTTGCTGTTTGATAATGTGACCCCCCCCCCCAAACTAGTTCCACTATTATGTTCATGCCTATTACGGCTGATCCAATTCATACTCTTGAAAACTTTGAAAAAAAACTGCCACATGAGTACAAATAACAATAAGTATTTTCTTTCTGAATAGTTCCAAAACATCTAACACACTCTTTAACGTATGCATCCATAAAAATCAAGCAATCATGAGCGTGATTCTTTGTAACACGACCAGTTTAATATGATTTTCAAAAATATGTCAGAAATGAAAAAAAATATAAACTTCCTCATCCAAATTCAATATCACAATAATTATATTCAGATTCGCAGTTATTTATAAACAGTAGCCTACGAAAACAGACATTTCAATAACCACATTGAATAATCACAAATGTTTAAGTTAAAACATATAGCATCACGTTGGCCGCACCCAGTGTCGAGGCTGAAGGGATTTTTCCCCTAGTATCGAAAGAATACGGTTATTCGATAATATCCAATAATAAAACAAACTTCAATTGCCAAGTTCATGACCTAATTCAGCGTTTCTCATCAATGTGTAGTGTCAGCGGACCCACTGGTGGCGTCGCGCTCGAACGCAGTTTCTAGCGTTGGCGAGAGATTCGCCGCAAGCATTTTCTAATTTTTATAGTTTTTTACGTATACATTGAGACAACTTGTTACATTGATTCAGTGTTCTTCAAACTTTTCTTCAATCTTGACCACTTTGCACTGGACAAATTTTTCGCGCGACCACCCCCCCCAACTCTCGAGCGACTTAAATTGATTATCCAATAAAATAAGCATTTACATTAATACAGAACTATTTTTGATAAAAAAATGTAAATGAAATGACTGATGTGCTTGCATACTTCCCGCACAAAGTGATTAGAACTTCCTAGGCTCTATTTCGTTGATGGTCAGGTCTCAGACCTACATGTGCTTCCCTAAATCTCTTTCACAAATTTGACTCGTTATTTGTGTTTTTACATAAGTTTAGAAGTCGAAAAAGATTTTTTCACAAAGATAAAGTGGAGCAGTAAAAGTAAGAAGAGCGCAAGCACTGGGCCAGTCAGCTTTTCTCTTTTTTCATGACCTATAAATGGTTATTCTCTGTATTTTACTGCTAACCCCAAAAGGAGCCTTAATTGTCCCCAGCAATGATAGCCTTATCATTCTTCAAGCCCCATAAATAACTAATCAACTAGATAGCTGAAGTTTTGTGACGCTTAACAATACGTTATGTCATACACGGATGGATGGGAAGAGGCCAATAGAGCTTTACTTTGTTTCTATAATAAAACAGTCCACCAAAAAAATTGGCATAGTTTTTTGAAAAGAAAAAGTAACGATTATGCAAATGAAGCATAAAAACGAAAGGGAATCTAAGAAAGATGGTGATTACGAGAAATTATGACTCTTTCCTCTTTTCTTTATATCATTATATCAATTTTGGTTCATTTAAAGCTCCAGGCAACGGACTATTGAGCCAAAAAGACACAATGTGCTTAGAATGTGCTGCCACAAGTTTATTGCACGGATTGCACCGTCATTTGATAACCATCGTAACTCGACCTGAAGAGGCACACATAGGTCTCACACCACCCAATAAGTTGCCCAACGAAAACACGAATTGGTTTAGCCAACTGAAAGGATTTATTTATGAGGGTGAGGATGAGGATAGAGTTGAAAGATTGGGTATGCTTTCTGCCAGGGACCCCACAGCACAGCGCAGTCTTGACTCTCATTTACTACTCAGACTATTAAGATCAGGCTATTGAAGGGCTAGCTTCTAGTGGGTGGGCTTATTCCTCGAGCTCGTGCTTGCCTACGTTTGGCCCCATAAGAAAGCTATTTCAACTAAGTCGCAATGGGAGGAACTCATCCTACCAGTGCTATTGATAAGTTGTCGTGAAAGTTCATAGGATCGCGCGAAAGAAAAAGCAGCATATTAAAACTTGTAAGTTAGTATCCATTGTCTATCAGCACTAATATACGGGAGTGATGAATTATTTGTGAAAATGATAATATGACATAGATTGTCTAGCTGTTGGAAAGAATCCAATCCAGACCTTATCTATTCCAAATACAGTAGTTGGTATATGAATCTACTGATTTTATACCAATCATATTGCCTTTTACTTGCTATGTATTTTGCTAAGGTTATTGTTGCTGACGGACCAATGCTTCACGAAGACATTCTTTATTGCCAAAGAACTTCCCACTATGAACAATTGAAGATGCATAACGAGATTAATTAGTCTGTTGCTCCTATTGATACCACACTTTGCCTAACAATTGCATTGATTGGAAGGGAACTGGTGATGGTGTGGTAGTTGCAACAGATGGTGCCTGCATCAATGACCTGGTAGTCACATCTTGGAGGTATCGTTGCTCTGCGAGTCGTAGTTAAACAAATCCAGCCAGAGAGCAGCCACAACCCAAGTGGACTTACTGCTTTTTACACAGAGGAAACCTCGCTACAAGACAGGTTGTCACCAGAACATGCCATGTGTATCATGTTCTGTTGGCTGTGAAAGACTATGTGAACTTATATCCAAGAAGAATGAAGCCCCTGCACGCAAGATGTTTTATGTCTTGCACTTGATTGCGACAATCTCGCATTCAGATCGAATTTGCCAGCTCTTTGTATCACTTTAAGTTAGGTGAGATGGCTCTCTATAAGGTACTCACGCTTCTTAATCGTCCCTTTTGAATTGAGACGTCAAAGTTATACGTGTTGTTCCTTCAAGATCAAACAATCACCTCTAGCTCTCGAGCTATTACTTTAATGGAATAATTTGACCTGCAAAACTCGTGCGTGTACCTTTCTAGGGACATATATTGAACCAGTTTGAATCAACTCATACATGACATGCAAAGTAGTAGAAGTAGAAGAAACAGCTCAATATTTTTTAGTTGCTGATAATAATTGAGGATTTAAGAAAAAGATAAACCTAGGAAAAGAAGAGTGAAGGAATAAATGACTTGAATGTTCCCACTGTTCACGCGGAAAACCTTGAATCTAACCCTCTTGTATGTAGAGACATCTGTGAACAAATAATTCATCACCTGGACACAGTTGTTGCAAAGTTTGATCACTACTTTCCAGAAGATCCTCGTCCTGGAATTTTATAGATTTTGAACCCATTTGCTATTAATTCCTCACCCCAGGATGTGGCTCTGCCTGCAGCAACTGTTGATAATAAACTTATCGAGATGCTTCTGAAGACAGCAGTCTCTAAGCTTAGTTTTTCAAGAAGATATGATCTTCCCTCATTTTGGAATCCAAGCAAGCTAGGATTATCCCTTCACTATCTGAGAGTTAGCCTGTCAAGTATCTTTTGCCATTCAACGGACTATCTACCTTTGCAAAGTCGGGTCTTCTCAACTGTAGCTGTTACCTAAATCCAATGCTCTGAACCGCGCTAAAAATACACAGACACTCTCTCAATCACAAATAACGTTGGCGTGTGCGAACTCTAACACACAAATATCACACCAAGAGCTAGATACGCGTTATTTCCAGAATGCGCAAAGCTTCAAGTTACTGCATTGAAAAGTAAATTGCATGTGGACTTACTATTGTTTCTTTAGATATCTCATTATCATTGTTTGATCCGATTCGTTTATTGCACATCACTGTGGGACGCACAAAAAAAAATTGCAATATAAGTGGGTCGCGAATTGAGAACAATAGGCTAGGCAACACCACAGACAAGAGACTCATGGTCTGGGCCAAGATTGTAATACTACGAAAAAACAATCTTTCATTACAGAAATCAAATGACTTGTTGGGGAACCACCAGACAACTATGATAAAAGAAAAAACACATCCCATCTCAAATCCTTGCCTTCGTTATCAGTGCTGTTTACTATCAGCTACTCCATTTTCCGCTAGTAGCTTTATACATCAAGTCGTCCCCATAAATTGCTATGGTGAATGGAGTGAGTCCTTCTGTATTTCTATACTAAATATTTCAAAATTTCCATGACCAGACTCTGGGTCATCAGGAGAAAATTTAGCTAATGGGAAATATTTATAATACTATCTTTGGCTAAGAAAATTTGAAAGTCTCTTTTTGCTTGCTTTGTTTGTATGGTGGATACACAATGACAAACCATTTGTATGGTAATACCAAACTGTATAGACAGGTTCAATATCATTACTACTGCTATGAAACAAAGAATTTCTCATAAGAATCACCTTACCGAACATTAGGATTTCCATCATAGTCCAGTATCATCTTTGAAAATTCATAACTATGTGAACAACCAGATGCCAAATGAAACGGAGTTATTCCATTGAGTAAAACATAATTAGGATCAGCTCCAAGACACAAGTACTTTTCAATGTCACTAAAATATAAATCAAACAATATAAAAAAATATACAGTAGAAGACTATAGAGCAGACAAACTACGGTCCACTGATCCTTTTAATCTGGTCCGCCTGATGCTGGTATTAATTAAAATCAGTGCTTTTATTATGAATGGAATCAATATTCTTTTTATTTATTCCCAGTATGTCGTCAAGACTTAAGTATTAAAAACTTAGTCGAAACTTTTCAAGCATATCAATCTATCTGCCTCTTTAAAGTATAGTCAGTGCTAGTTTCTAACCTAAGTTGCTATTCTCAGTATTGGCATACTTAAAGACATACAGTAAAAGCTAATGCAATGAAGTTTTGCATGTATAGTAAATGTCAAATTTATGCACATTACGTTTACATGTAACTAACTACTCATAGTTTTTAAAACATAGTGCGAGGTGTTGGAGTTGAATGAGCCTCCTACAATGAAAGTGCTAGTGGAAGAATCAGTTAGAAAGTGCGGTTCGATCGCTTCAATATGTGGGCCAGATTTTCCAAAATTCAAAAGATGGCGCAGAGAATGGTGGTGTTGTTCGGCTCCACAAACATTTGCGATCAGACGTTTAGCCTAACGAACTTTGACAAATCTAGGCACAACCCTCAATTGATCGCTATAAACCTCAAATCTATTTTGACAGTTGCCACAATGAATATGACGCAAAATTTTGATGCTTTGGCAAAAATAAAGACATGATAAATTATCATTTCTTATACTGCAAATTGATGTGTTCAGGTGCTCCTTGTTTGCTTTATTTATAATTATATTCTTACATGAACCGCCCATCAGAAATTAAAAAAAAATTGGCCCCTGCTTAAAAAGATGTGTCCACCCTGCTTTGAAGACTACAGGACAAAACACAACACAGACCCTAATATATCACTGTGCTGTTTTTAGCTTATTAACCTTACATAGTTTTAAATAGGCTATCAAGCTGGTACATTAATCCAAATTCAAAGTTATATGAGCAATAAGTAAGGTAATGTAAGGTAACAGCATTCTTGGTATCGCTAGTGGAGTTGGGCGGAATATCTGTGAGACGGTGAAATAATGGTATTGAGTTTTCCAAATTTTCGTATCGCGTTAATCTTCACAAAGTCGATTTGCCATGATACCAGTATTTCAGACATATCTCTTAAAATTGTTGATGCATTGAACAAGTTGATGCATTATCGCCTCAAGTAACGAAAAAAAAAAAAACAGGTCTATAGTTAGGCCACTTACACCTGCTGATATGCTCCGATTGAACTTTTGTAACACCATTAAACAACGACAACCCTGCCTTTAGAGGTATGCACCTGATTTTTTAACTAGGTCACCAGTGAAATCTAGTCGTGATGTCAGTTTCACAAGCAAATTTCTGGTTCGGTTTATTTTATAAATTTTATAGAAGGGTTTTCTTGGCCGCCAGTGGCTATCTAGCCAGTATACTCAGTATTTGCCGAATAGGATCTGCAAAAAATTTTCTCAATAGCTTCAATTTTTTCCTATTTCGGTGAGTACGTACCCGCTCAACAAAGAAAGGATATGCGACTACTTTGATCAGTCCAGGGCAACTTCGATTGTGGAGTACAACTGTCGTACTATAAACTTACAACTTCATTCCTTATCATTTTTGAATACTTATCAGATTATTGTGCCTTTAGCAGTCACGAAAACAGTGAGTAAGCTCATGAATTTCCACTTCTTAAAATTTGCCTTTGCACGCTCCTATTTCAATAGTTTATCAAGTATTTTTGATAACATTTGCTACACGATAAGATTTTAAAATTATTAGGTAGCTTTCCAAACTTTTTTGTTCCCTTTACTGTTAAACATTGAACTTTATCCAGAAAACCATTTAAAGGAGAAATATAAAACAAGGTAAAGGGCCATGACCTCCCAAAATTTTGGAAGGAAGGGACAATCTCCCTGCATGATTTTGAAAAAAAATTCAGATATTCATTAATAGGATCTAGTTAAGATTAGTGCCATAATCCCGAATGTCCTCATTTTACAAGTGGCAGAATTTTTCATCCTAGCAAAGGAGCACCCATGCTGCAAAAATACTCAGTATTGCTTAAGTTAAGTTGCCTCCGAGGTTAGGATGAGATCCTTCCAACATAGAAATTTTTATGATAATCAGAAATTTGCTACCAAACTTCATGAGACTTTATTACCGTAATATAAGTTAAGCTCAAGGATAGGAAACAAAAATCAAGAACTCACTCTTTCCGTTCTTTTTTGATAGCTGTGAACAAATTTTCGGCCAGAATTG
>OZ023153.1:9797476-9835230 GCA_963675895.2 Styela plicata | reverse complement strand
GTCATAATTACAGGTTTTCATTAATTCTTTGATCCCAGCTTAACCAGCTAGGAGAAAAATGCAAAATTGCTAATATTCGTGAAGACAAAGGGCTGAGTTTTAACATATTCAGTTGCCCATGGTACAATATTGGTCCGACGTGAATCTGCAATAAATAGGAAAAAAATTAAAACGTGGGGGTGAAATTTGATTATTAGTGAACGCGGCTGAGTTGGTAAAAGCGGGGAGAAAATACACTTTGAATCGTACAGCTGGTCCGAGTACAAGGTAGAATGATTATACGAGAGAGAATTGCTGGACACTTCGTCAGCGTGTGGGAGTTCGAACGGGTGGCTGTGGTTCGCCATACTTTCAGCTTTTCTTTTCCTCTGAATAAAAAATCGATCTACAAAGAGGAAATACTCTTATAAAAAACAGTTGAAACGATATCACATAGCAAATATATTGCACATGCTAAGGAAAATAATGGATGGCTCTAGGATGCAGAGACTCCGTAAACCAAAGGTCTGTGTAAACAATTTTTATATTTTTTTTTTAGAAGTTGTGAGACCACTATCTAACGATCGATCGTAAAAAATGTCTTCACTTACTGGAATCAGTACCAGTCTTTTTCTTTTTTTGGTGGTGTGAAATCTTCTGAAAAAATATTACAGTTCTTATCATTAAAGCACTACAGGCTATTGTTTATTTGAGTCAGTGCTAAGGTTGTACATTTTCGGATATAATGACATATATTTGACCCCATGAGGGCCAAATTGCATTATAAATCTACATTTTTCCAAGAGGATAATTCACAATCGACTTTTGAAAAAATAATAATTATTTTCTATTCCAATCATTTAATAAATCGTGAATGAATATATTTGCCATATTGGGGTGCCTCTATCGGTAAAGAGTTTGGAATACGCTTCGAGCTACGTATCTCTGATCGTCCTGGTATAGATTCAAATCCTCTGGCGAATGATGATATTATGTGAGAGGTCTGCTGGATACCTTGCCTGTGGACGTTGGTACACGTATCCACTGCTCAGACTTCCTCCACCAACCAGATCTATGAAATATGAGCAATATGCGAAAACAAAAACCTTCATCTAATTTGGTTTCTGATCTCCGCAAGAGAGGTTGTGGTTTGCCATATGATTAAGCCATATTCTCTGCGTTCCTCTCCCACAGAAAAAAAGAAATCCTATCACTATCCCAAAACTTGATTTTTTTATCATCAACCAAATTGAACGTTTCAAATCCAATTTCTTTATATGCAAATCAACCTTACAAGACCATGTTTTAACACTTCAACTCTCAACCGTACCAAACTGATGTCATGCTGGATCTATAGATACCCCTGTGCCCAGCAAACAATCTTTTTCAAATGTGTATTCTATTCAGCTAATTTGTGATTGACAATTCATAAATGGTTCATCAGGAAATTCACAAATCGTAAATTTGTAAATAGGGAATAGTAACATTTTCAGAATATTATTTTCTAAATTTGAAAATTGATCAGATATCGAAAGAAGTGGATATATCTAGCGGTAGCAAAGACACCATTTCTTCTGCGCTGGCCATTTAGTTCTTATCCTGTCGACCTGTGAATTTTATGTTATTTCTTGCAGTGAACATATCTTAAAACTTTGGCGTTTTCGCCAAAAGAAATGAAGTTATCCATCTTGTACAATGTGAAGCATTTCAACATGCCACTGACCTGTAGTATCAGACTCAACATGTGATACAAGGGAATCATCATGTTCATCAACCAGTAATGATGATTCACCACGAAGAGTCGCATCAGGAGCCAAACATAGTGTCTAACTGAGAGGGGCTCAACACTTCAACAATTAATGGAGTATGCTGATCTCCTGAGTGTGTTGAATCAACTCCATTTCCATCCTCTCTTACATCAGCTCTATTTCCATTATCTGAATTATATTATTTCAATAAAATCCTCATGAAATATATATGATATCAAAAGCTACTGGGCATGGAATTCAAATTTTCACCATAGATTATTTTCAAGTGTAATCGCTAGCACTATATTTTAAAAATCTCTTAGCACCCATTAATTGTTTCCTTCTGTCCCCCTCCTCTGGCCGTCAAACGATATGGAATGAGAAACCTAGATACCGGTACGAAAAGCCAATACCAATATGACCACATTTTAATACCATTCAACCTCATGAACCTTTTATTATGCTATTGCTACATGCATCAATCATATATGAAATATTATGAAAGTTATAGCAATTTCACTGTGACTGCAAACTCTGTCTGCAATATGCTTATACTTTCTTTGAAACCATCTCTCGAATTCAAACCCCAACAGTATTTAATGAAAAAAAATGCTAATGCTTTTTAAGTGCCCCCGTTAGCTCAATCGGTATTGAGTAGCATTGAGTATATACGCTCCGAGCTATACGCTTCTCGAACGATCTGGGTTCGAAAGACGTTAGAGATGATTATATGCGAGAGGTCCGCTGGACTCTTCGCCGGTGCACAGTCGTTTACGTAACTACTGCTTACGGCCTCCTCTACCAACCCTGTGTATGCACAGGAAAAAATGAGTAAAAATTTTAATTCAAAACCTGCAATCTTATTCGGAACTGGTGTCTGCATTCCTATTCTATTCTACAATTGGTCTTCTGCACATTAAGAAGTAAAAAACAGGATAATCAAAAATGACCGTCCGCATTCCAATCCAATCAAAATTCAATTTTTTGACAACCATAAGTCAAGTACTAATCATGTGTCAGGGTTCTGGCGGTTATTGATTACACGATTATACAGTATAGTATGATATCACAAACCTTCGATGTTCAGACCCGTCAAGGGCAGCAAAGTATCCCCCAACTTTTGTGATTTCCTGGATACCGAGAGGACATTGATACACATCCTTATTCATATCTGCGCTATGACCCATATGACTAAAGAATGCTTTCCTCTGATCTTCCGGTACATCAAGCTGGGCATAGAGAGTTGAAGCACGATGCCTCATACTTGTTGCAGTAATATGGCTGCTGACATTCGCAGCATCAGCTATATATTTAACAGCGTGCCACCCACTAGCATGATCCATTGACATCATGGTACTCGGAAAGAGAAAATGGTTTTTCGAGGATTCACTTCACTTTTTTACCCTGTTCCCGCTATTGCTTAAAAATTTCCAAGGCAGCATCGCAGTCTGGAGGAACAAGGACAGGCACCAAATGATTAGTGCCTTTCCCTCCTTGGTATATCACTTTCAATGTATTTAGCATTGATTTTTCTTTTCTGTCAACTTTCCCTATTCGTTGCTCATCAATCCATTTTCCATTTTTTGCATCCTCCCAGTCCCTCTCATCTGCAATCGACTGGGCTCCCCTCCACGTCGAGCATTAAAAAGTGTCAACCGAGAAACTGCTAAGTTGCGAATGGTGATAAAAAAAACTCTGAGCACACCAATCGAAATGGATCTTTTAGCAAGCTATTTAGTTGCAGTACTGTGTAATCTCGAATTTTCTTTACATTGCTTTCATCTGGAAGTCTGACTGGCTGTCGAAGATTTTCATTACGACTTTTCAAAAGTTGGTATTCTGCGTCGCCAAAAATGCTGGTCCATCTGAGTGCTAGGGACAGCCAAAAATTTTATCAACAGAATCAGCACTGATGTCGTCATCGAGAATCAAATAGTGTCCTTTCAAGACTTTGGCAGATTGCTTTAAGATATTTCCAATGCTGATCTTTAATCCGGGTTTAAGTGTCCCATCTCTATGAGAAGATAAGTTTTGTACGGCTTCTTCAAGAGCAACAAAATGTTTCCGCACGAACATATTCTCTACTCCTAAAGAATCATCCTTAGAGCATCTGACAAATTCTTTATAAAGATTCGCCAATGTTCGCATTTTTCGCCATAACTGCTTTTCTTTGCTTCCGTTACTTTATCTCTCTTTCTTTTATGTTTGTTGAAATTGGCTCTCCCAATGAGTCGCAACGCAGTATCACTCTTGCACAACTTTCCGACTTCATCATCATTAAATCGAGAAAGCAGGTCGATGAATTCCATGCTATCACTTTCATTAGCCAGCTGGATTGGGAAACCCCTAATAAATTCCCCCCATATCTTTGTCGGCAGTGTTTGGAATGGTTGAAAAAATATTTTTTCTTCTGATGAAAGCTTTGCAGAAAGAACAGACTTTCACACCATTTTCGGCTTGTCCACGTTCACAGAGCAATGGCTTTTCTTCTTTGACATTATTCATATTATATTTGAAAATTCCCTCTTTTCTAATCAACTCGAATTCTTTAACCTGTTCGTGCTTCGGCAGACATAAAGCATGAGCTACTTTTTCTTCGTTTTTGTGCTTGGCTTTAAGATGACGAGTCAGCTTGCACATCAATTTTGAGCAGTATAAAACATGGTCTTGCTGGCCTTGCACGCCTTTTCTTCGCTTTTGGATCCTTGGTGCTGGTCACAGTTTTCTCATTTGTCGTGTCGCAGCATTCTATATCAGGAATATCCTCGGAATCGAAATCTGAACCACAGTGTATACTATTTGAATCTGCCTAAATGTTCATTCGAACATCAAATACCAATAAACATACCAATAGAGAATATATATATTGGAAAACAAAACATTGATAAAGCATCTAATGTTTATTATTATTATATATGAAGAACGACAGGTGGTTTGATTAATGTAAAATATACCGTGTGTGGCGACATACAACGATAATTAATTTTTCATGAGATATGCCTGATGAAAATCTCAGCGATCATTGCATAAGACAAGTAATTTGCTAGATATTCGAAAATGTTCAGCCTGAAAATAAAATAGCTCACCATCTACTAATGCCATTTTTCGAAGTTCTATTCTTTTCTTATTTGTTTTTGGGAAAGTTTTTAGCTTTGGAATAAACAGCATGGAGTCGTTACATCCATCCGATGAATCTGTTGAAGTGCCAGAATTTGGCACATATTCACTGTCGCCGTCACTCAAATCCTCAGGATCAGAATCTGACACGAAAAAACATGATTATTCTATAGCGGGGCTGGAGCATTTTTTATAAAAATATTTCTGGTATTTTGTCACTCACTCATTCACTGGCATTCGATAAGAGTGTCGACTGACTAAAAACTATCAATTATTTAAATTTCAAGATTTGACGGAGCTATATACCATGAAAAAGGTTGTATGCTTTGTTCACCAATGCCTTTTGTGACATAATAATATTTTCAAAGTAAAAAATTACTCAATATGCACACATTTGTAAATTGCAATTAATCTAATCAATGACTGCATGTGTAAAACCTTGAATCACATTCAAGAACATAAATTAAAAATGAGTAACAATTTTATTATCAATTATAGTAATTGAAAAACAATGCATTTAGAATAGAAGTTATTTCGAGAGACAAAATGTTCATTAGAATCCATTACATAAGCAGTTACCAGGTCAACTATTTTTGTTAATATAGCTTACCTTCCTGGCAACTAACCACTTCACAGTTTGAAAGCTTCTCAGTCTCATTTTCACAAATTAGCATGTCCAATTCTAAAGCAACAAAAGTTTATCGGGTTAAATACAATTGTCTGAAGGATGTTATATATTGATATATACTAATGGCCCTATTCATTGATTTTGACATTATTTTCAATGGTCGACAATGATTGATTCCTTCTTTAAAAATGTTCTGTGATTTGCACGCATAATGTTGTCCAAACGGAATTGGCAGCCCATCCAAAATGTGCCGTTTCTCGACAGTTGTAGTTGAAACCAGGCAGACATGTATCTAGGAATTTTGAAAAGTGGGTGTTCAAACTTCAAAATGGCAATACTTTTAAAATACTGTATTGCCGATGCACAGCTATTCACGAATCTAGATCCTGGGCAATATTACTTTGTCATGAAATAAACGTGCCATAATTTGCCATGTACTTCGCGCAATGTTCTGCAAACTGAATTTGGCAACAACAAAGAACAGAGATGTGCAAATCGAGAAACTTTAATAAGCTAAGCAAGAGTCGCGACGAGTGGATCGTACCTCGCTGGCTAATCGAAAGTTTTATGAAAGGAGTAGTCAAACGGATCGAAAGTAATCGGGACAATAACACTGACCAGCATGGGACAAAGATAAATATTACTGTAATATGCAAAAGTAATTTATAAAATTACGTAAAGTAATGAATGAATCACTCGTTTCAAAACTAGTTTAAACTAAAGCGATCTTTTTTACAAAAATGTCAAATGTTAACCTCGCACGTTTTTGAAAATGCTATCACTCGACTACGTTCCATGTATGTTTTTATCTCCGCAAATTATTACTTCAATTAAATGAGTGTTTGGACCAGAATGCTCTCGTGAAATATATTACGGAAATAAAGCAGTGCCCATTCGGCGTGTTGAAAGTTTTCACACAGACACATCTGCGTCACACATTTATGTGAAGGAGAAAATATTAAGATTACCATACACGTCTGCGTAAGTTGAATGTTTTTTGTTTTATTTGACCTTAAAAATAGAAATATTACGCAAGAGAAGAAAAGTATATTGCGACCTTCATCCTATTATGCTCATTATTATGCCTTACAAAAGAGGGAGTTCAGGCCGCCCCTAGGTATGGTCTTGATGTAAAACGCATATCACTTGAACTTTCTAAGGATATGGCTTGAATTGACTATGTCAGAAGTATTGCCAAAAAGGCTTCTATAAAAGCCGGTTCTTTATATTGTGCACATCGTTATATTTAACCATAAATTATACTTCATTCAAAAATATATTCTCTAATTCTCTAATATTCTCTAATTTGATCCTACATGGAGTATTGCTGTCACATTTAGGGTTCCGCTGCTGCTGCAGTCTAAAGCTTTCTTTCGGTCTGCAAAGCTTGTCGTAACGTTGCCTCACTTTGTTTGTTTTATAGATATTATAATGGTCTTTGGTCAAAAGAGATTTCTGCTTTTATTCCTCTGAACAAAAGTTTTAAGCGGTCAATTCTATTGGCTACATATGCACACTCGTTCACTATGGTTCCACAGTATCACAGACAATTTTATGCAAGAATTTATATAATTTTCCTCTAATTCTGTGTTTGGAATTTATTGCCTCCACAATGTGGACCTACGAGGTTTAAAAACTCAGTCAATAAGTATATTGTGCGAATGAATATTCTTTAGCTTTCATTTCTGGCCTGATGTAGCTCTTTGCATAGTGGTTTTAAGTGACTCTTATTAAAAGTCTCTTAAAACTTTGCTGTGAGCAAATTCGTATAAAAAAAGGCGATAATTATGAATTTTGAGCCAGTTAAAGAATTTTGCCTCTTGAAAATCAGCCACGCTAACCAAGGCGAAAATATTGAAGGGTGCGAGTCATTAAAGTTGTGCTCGGTTATTTTAACAAGTTAAAGCTGTCAGGAATACGGTTTGAGCTATGTATGTCTCATCGTCTAACGCAAGTTCTGCTTACATCTTGATACACGAACCATACACGAACCATTTCTATGTGTAGAAACAACTATTCGTAACTGGTGTTTGCAAAAGAGAGGTCACATGCCTCTCCTGTCCTGCAGAATAAAAATGAAATTCTATCATGCACACACACACACATTATTGATTGAAGGAAAGAAGCCATCCTATACAAGAGGTTGAAATCACTCTAAATTTATATAACCCATAAATTACCTTGCAATTCACTTTTATCAAGGGGTGTTATATCATAATATTGTTCCTTGCATTCAAAGGATCCTGAAATAATGAAACCAGTACGTGATCACATGCAACAACAATTTTGTCAATTTTATAATATACACCCCAGGTATAAGGGATGCAAAAGTTGTGAGCCAGAGGTAACAATTCGGGCATTAAAATTTAAACAAAGGAAATTGAATCAATTGTCATGCTATGTGCTGCTTGTTAATGAACACATAAAAGGCAAACCTTCCAAAATGTTTTTATCCAAAGCTGTCAACAAAAAATAATCCAGTTCGTTTTCATTATCTGTTGCATTCTGGATTGTTCCTGCAATTTGATAATATAATAAATAATATGTGCCACTGCAAATCAAATATTCGAATTTAGCTTTCGTCTCTCAACTTGCACAATGAATCAAGAGACCCCAAAATATTTGTCAACACTTTTTTCATATCAAAGAGAACAACGGAAGTAAACAGGATCAAAAGGCGTGCTGAATATATGAACCCAAAGTCGCATTTACATGCAGTTCTCATGCTTAAATGACAATAATAACCTTTAAAATGTTGAATGCTTACTTATCCAGTTATATAAAAGGTAAAGTAAAGATCCAATTGTAACGCAAGGGCTGAGATATTTGGGGGATGCATGTTTTTGAAGTTCGAATCATTGATTTCACTTGCAGCAATCTAATATAACTTTGACGCCATCAAACAATTGCTCATAATTCATAACACTAGAACTGGAAGTCAGATTATTAGGGAGAATTGCAGAATCTTGTTTTATTTCCAGCGTCTGACAGATCTATGTAATTTTTTCCGAATGATTCAAAAAGCTTCAACCTAATTAACCCTGACATTACCAATTTTTGGCTATTACTTTTAACACATTATACCCTGAATGAATATTGTAGCCTTTTTATTGTTTCTTGTCTGCCGTTCACACACATTATTATATTCTTGTATAATTTTTCTTCTGACATTCATAACTTTATGGTACCTTGATATTGCACTTTGTGGAAAATATTGGTCTACATTTTTATGGAAAAAATGTTGAATAAACTATAATATTGTCATGTTGTATTGAACAAGACAGCGTAATAATACTTTTGAATTATAAATTGAGCTGGAAATTGTCGATACCAAACAGGAATCCACTAGCATTCTGGGGCTGAGAATTTCCAAATACCTGGCAATTTATGAACTGTGCCAATGTGTCATGTACAATACATGCACAGATCCGAATAATCCCTAATTCTAACAAAACTTACCTTCGAAAGTTTCAAAATGTTCACCTATATCCGTCATGATTTCCAATTTGTCAACTGTACAAGGTATTGGTGGTAAAATTTTACATGTTATTCCCGCTATTCTAGCTAAAAATCAATTACAAATGATTTTAAGATCCAATGACAGTCAGTGATACGATTTAATTGTCAAACATATTTTTTGCATCTGATAACCTTCAGAGTTCTTTAATGATGTTTTGAATTCTAATGTTTTGTAACGCCATAATATACACTTTTTCAAAGACAAGTCTAACAACTAGTAGGGGTCAAGAAATGGCACCATAAAACATTGAGCATTCCGGCTGTCAACGTGACTGCGAATTCTCACTGTCGCGCTGCGCTTCCTGTCGTGATTGCTTGGGGCTGGATCCGAGACCTTATCATCTGACCAGACCGTCGAAAACATCCCATGGTTAAGCTGATATGCTGATTCACACTTAATAAAGCGGCATTGTGCTAGCTGGCATTACTGAGCTACTGAAGATAAAAAGCAAGAAAAAATTCGCTTACCATAATTAACTATTTTGTTTTGAAAATACATTTCGAAATGATTTAAATTTTTGGTTAGCGTTGTAATTGGGAATTGTAGATAATTGCTTTATGTCTGGCCATTCTTGAAAGACCAATTCCCACTCGATGATTAGCGATTCGTGCCAAGTTCATAACCAAATCGAAGGGAAAAATGAGAGTTCAAAAATGTTAAAGGGTGAAGGGTTTTTTATGAATAGATCCATTGCAAAAGACATTTAGAGGTAGCATTTTTTTTAAATATAGGTAGTCTCAATCAAACGTTTGAAAATTTGGCACACTTATTTTTCTTAAAAAATTACACCTGTTCTGTGTCACTTAATCGCGCAAAGAAAACTTCTTCTACTGCCCCATCAACTATGGAAATGTACAGTAACATCTAGTACCGTACGGTACTGGCAAACCGGTAGTCAAATATCTTGACCTGCTCCCAGAACGCTTTATTGAAACTGTTAAATTAGATGAACCAGTATCTCCACTGTAGATTTGAAAGAGAGAATGTAAAAATTGATTCACATTGAGTGATTGAATAGGGTTGAACAGTATCGGTGTTATCAGCTTTTCTCTCCCTGTCCCCCACAAGATAAAATTGGAATCCTATCTTGGGCTTTCGGCAAATTGATACTGGTAATATACATTGCCCTACTGGTACAGACACAGAGAAACAAGGAAAACCTGTGACACTACTGCACCGTACTTGTTCCTGCATTCGGTATGTCCCACAGCCATCAGCATATCCTGGATCAAAACACCTCATAGCATGGTGTCTATCAACGTCCCGACCAGCATCTTCACCTATAATAATTAATAGCTTCTTCCTATAATCAACTTTTACACCCCCCCCCCCCCCCCCCCCCTCTTATTAAATATACGCTAGATCCGTCACCAAACACAAAACAACCAACACTCCACCAACGCCAACCAAACAAAGTGCAGGAAACAACTTGAATTGTTTGTTTACAATGGGAATTAGAGATCACGTGACCAGTTAAAAAAGTTATATCTTTCTGATTTTACGTTGTTAGTGTAAAGGCCATGCCAGATTAATTTCCGCTGGATTTTTAGGGTGTCAATACATAAATAAAAATTTTCTATTTCATCTGACCAAGTTTGGTCAAGATATAAAACGGTGCACGGCACTAAAAATGTGGTGTAAACAAAAGTTTCCGAAATCATCAAAAAACTAGCACAGCACTTATAGCCCACAAATTTTTGGTAGCCTAAATGAAAGACTTTTTCTGTCGGCTGGTCGTTGAAACCTTGTCGAGACGTAGAATCGTGGACTATCTATTTGTAACTGCAATCATGACAACTCAGCTTTATTCGTTCACGGAGAAAATGACCCTCAAAATATTTGGGGGACGCGAAAATGTCTACCAAAAAAAATGGTCCTCCAAATACAGCAAAAATAACCCCACTTTGTCACCCAAATGCAGAAATTAGATAAATATATATATATATATATATATATATATATATATATATATATATATATATATATATATATATATATATATATATATATTATAGCCACTTCTTAGAGTGTATCACCCTGTCCATGGCCCTGTAACAGCGAACACTTATAGACGGACAGGGTTACAATTACTGGAAAGATATCATCCCTTCCTGTTCGGCTTAGCCTACCCAAGTTATTACACCCTGGGTTGAGTGGTGGGCATGGATAAGCGAGCCGGACTCGCCGGATATTCCATATCCGATCCTGAACTGGGTAGTGAATCCGAAAGGTTCTATTTTAGAATGAAAATATGACTTTCTTGAATGCGAAAAGAAATATTCCCCTTTTTTCTAATTGCCACCAATTATAAATAGTTTTTGAATAACAAGACTAATTCTTCTTCTATACCCCACGTACTGCTACCAGAAACAATGCGATTTTACAATGATAGGCATATTTTCTTTAAAATGGAAATTGCACAACACTATTTTTTCTCTTATTCATGAAAATAATTAAAAAAATTCTCAACAATAATCTAAAATAACTATTCTACATCATCCTGTAGGCATCCAGAAAAATACATTACCAAACATGCAATGCAAAAATGCAAATATTCACAAGTTTTGTTCATTCCCTTACAAGGCACGTATAGAATAGAAACACCTCATCCAAAAATTTTTGTCATGTTCATTGTCGTAGCAAATTTCGAAAACCATTGTGCAGTAGTGGTTAATTTTACAACGCAAAATTAGACATATATCATGATTTTACTTCACCATGAGTCAATTTTGAACAATGAAAAAATCAAAATCAACAAGAATGGTACAACGTATTTCCACCGATAAGGCCCTGGTGTGAACTGCACTATATTGAGATGTGTGCGCGATATATATACATTCTGGATAACAGTCGTTACTTTCTGGATTACTAAAATTAACCACATCTTTGTTTTAATAAAAGTTTTAAAACATGCTCCATGCAACACTAAAAAAGCCACACAATACGAAAAATAACATGTAAACGCATCCTGTGGCAGTTTTCAACCCCCAGCATTGAAGAGGAATGAGAATGTCTAAATTTGAGCATAAGCAGTGAGACAAGATACCAGGATATGGGCTAAAGCAATATTATGAATTCCAATACCGAAATTCGTAGTCGTAGATGTTTTTTTACTGTGGTAGTAGTGGTAGATGAAGTCGAAGAACCTGGAGTTTTCGATGGTTGCACGGTTGGTTCTGTAGCTGCGTTGTCGCTAGATGAAGTTGTGGAAGCTGGAGTTTTCGATGGCTGCACGATTGGTTTTGTGGATGCGTTGTCGGTGTTTGGCTGATAAGAACTTTCCATTGATTTAGTCTGACTTCGGTCAGTTGCGCTTGTGTCTCGGTTGGATGGAGCCGTTGTCGTCGGATCACCAACCGGTTTCGTATTTTGATCGGTTTCCTGATCAGTGGACTCTGGTTGAAAGGTTGTGAATGGTTTTGTCACTTCATTGCCAGTGGTAGTAGTAGTGATACCAGCAGCTTTCATGCACGATGGAGAATCGCAATTGCAATAGTCACCCGCACAGCACGTAACCCTCTGAGAATAAAAAGATATTCATTCAACACGATTTTGAAGGCAAGACGCTTTTCGTGGCTCTATCGAACGATGAATTTAGACCTATAAGAGTCTAATTTTTGCTGAGTCGTTTTGTACTTTATGTGAATTTGGTGGTATTAACTTTTATTTATTTACTTTTTGACGTATTTGTTGTCTTTAAATAATCGCTTTCACGCGCTACATCCAAATATTTACCTCTATGTTCCCGCTCATTAAATCAATGGTGCTTCTTTCCACACCGTCGGCTATTGAATCATTGCACTTACTTTCCGAAGCACAGTCTAAGGAATACACTGAGTAGTCAGAAGAACCTGTAATTGAAAAAACATAGACAATAGTAGTTAAATAGAAAATATTATGCAAAATAGAATTTTGGTACATGAGCTATCTCTCATCCCTCCGCAAAAAATAGCAAAAATATCCTAAATTTTATAAATTTTAATAAATTTTATATATATATAAATATATACATTATATATTCAACTTAAATACCTAAAAAACAGGGACGGAGGATATGTTTATTAACACTAATTTCTCACAATGGTTTTTATTCATGTTTATGACATCACGCACGTTTTTGCTTCTTTCTCGCTTTTTGTGCTTTTGATGTGTTGGAGTTTGGAGGGCCTATATCACGTTTTCTTTGTCTTCTTGTTTGCGGTAAAAAACATCAAAACATCAAAGAACACATATATAACAAAATGCTACCACAAAATGCCATACCGTGCCACACGTAAGGAAAATATAGTCGCGCTCACAGCTGTAGTGCATACTTGTGTTGAGTTATAGGATGAGATAGGTTTCCATTTTCATCCTGTGTAAGAGGATAACTGAATGGTAGGAATGACGACATGGATTCATTAAACTGACTTCGAGTTGATTTTTAATATGTTTCTGTATTTTAAGTTTACCGTCGTTGCGTTGCAGTATCAACTTCATACATAAATTCCCTGGACATTTCGTTATTGAAGTTGTGTTATCTTTAGTACATTCAGTATTAGTGATATTTGCTTGTGGTACATGAACACAATGAAAACAGTCGACCATTTCAGATTCTGCAAAATAAAAATATACCTTTGTGAGACAACAAGTAGCCTCTCAACCCCCGTTTTTATATTTGCTCGTTATGTTTCTTTTGAAAGACGGAATAAATCCAAATTCATTTTACGTTATATTTGTTTTTACGGCATTGTGGTAAACGGAACGTGTCGGCAAGAAAGAAACTAGTACATAGTAAGTAGTTTCGTAGGCTTATAGAATTTCAAAATTTGCCAGGATGGCGCTTTGACGGTTGATTTGTTCAGTTCCAAATCGTGAAAAGGGGAACGAATGTTGAAAAAATGGGCGTTAAAGTGTCACGTAGTCGTAAAAATAGTCCATATCCATTTGAAGGAGAAAATATTTTGAACACTGAATCGGCTGGAATAAATTAAGGAAATTATCTCAAAATTCATCGATAGTTAGTAATTCATTCCATTATTTTTGATTATATTTTTTATCAATGTCGGGAATGAACTCTGACACTTCGCTGCTGAAAATTTTTTATATACATTTTATTAACTAAGTAATTTATGAAAGAAATCACCCCGTTTCTCAGAATCACCAGAAAAAAGACTTCAATATGAAACGATCCTGATGTATTGGAACAATGGTGTCGCCTGTTTCGACGGGGGGTCAAATGGTGTTGTTGACTCAACCCAACCAGAATTTTTATTTTGCTAAGAATGAGCCACAGCCACATCGGAGCGATATATCAGTGACACACACTTAACAAATGAGATGCTTCGATTTAATTTGTTTTATTGAGGAAATAGATAAATTTTTCGCAATGGCATTGATGAGGAGTCCAAGAGCATGCTAACCAGAAATTTTATTTTGTCAAGCATGAGACACAGAAGCATGAGCAGACACGAAGAAGCATGAGCCTTGTCGGCGAGTTCTATCAGTGACCCAAGCTTAACAAAAATATAGTTACACAAAGTATTTCTGATGGGAATAAATAGCCTGGCTTTATACAGACCGGTAGTGTACTCGTTCATGGCTGTCGTTTCTTCATTGTTCAATGCTATTTCATGCGCTATTGAAGCACTGCTACAAGTTGACGAATTACAGTTACAGTAATCACCCTGACAGCACGTTTTTCTCTGTGTGGTAAGAACATGTAATTAAATTAAAAAACGGGTTTAATCACCAGGAATTCTCATTTTCCTCATCAACGTCCCGTACCTATATCAGTGACCCATACCTGGGGCTGGGCAAAACCGAATCATTTGAAATTTGAATCTGATATGAATATTTTTTCGAATCGGATCTAATGGCTTCATAAAAACAACAAATATCCTATCTTTCCTATTACTATTATAGTCTCCATTATGATGATTAGGATATATACAGTTACAAATTACAAATATTAGGATAAACTGACTTAAACTGACGCAAAGTATTTTCATTTTAACGATAAAATTCGACCGATTTTGGTCAAATTTGATTAAAATCGATCACATTTTGCCTTGAAAATGAAAGCATTCACCATACCTTTGTTCCTATGACCGATTCACAATTGATTCAAATAATCCGTACTTCGAATCGATTCAAACCACCGAATCGAATTGGCCAGCCCTACCCATATCTTCATAAAATTGCTTTACGTACTTTTTTCCCATTGGTTATGGACATACTTACATTCTAAAATTAAGACTTATATAAAACTTCGCAAACCAGGGATGTCTCAAGCTACTTAGACTACTTGGCAATTCTAGATAAAATTAACGAGTTTACCTAGTTTACCCCGTTTTACGTAGATTCACGGATATCAAATTTATCTAGTTTGACTTTTATCGAGTTTTCTGTTCGAAGTTTTGCCTGGTTAATTTACCAAGTAAATAGCTAGATATACTTAATCTCCAACTAGTTTTGTGGTAGATTCGTTTTTTAGGAAAAACTAGATTGACATGACAAATCATTACTAGATTAAATTACCAAGGTGTAGTTTTTAAATGCTGAGTTATGCTCGACAGCTTCAACTCCATTTGAATTTGATTCATTACACTGATCTGTTCCACATCCCAAAAAATAAGATACATATTCGGAAGTATCTGTAAAGTTAAAAATATTTAGAGCTTCTTCTGACTAACGAGAAAATTATTTTTAATTTCATCATTTTTTTGATAATATTTTGGAATCGGGTCGAACCAATCTTTTTTTCTATAATTATCAAATGTCTCGTTTTTACCGTTACAATTTTCTCCTGATATCAAAACCTTCAAATTCACTAAATATTGTTATGAAAAATTATTAGAGGCCACGTACTCTCATTTTCTATGTGCGCAATCAAGTTTGGCCCTAACCAAAATTATTTTGCTTGTATTATGCGGTTACATTGTGAAAATTCACTACATTTCACAAATATTTGTTTATATGGTATGTTACAAAAGGTTCGAAAACTTTTGGGTCTGAATCCATCCAAATCCCCGAATAGAATTGACAGCCACGTATATTGATCAAATAAAAAATTTTGAATCGCAAACCGTGATTAAGAACTTATTCCAGAGTCAATTTAGACGAACAAGCCAAGTTATGAAACCTTGCTTTGAATACTGTTGTGACTAAAATGATTCAAGTAGACCCACTCTGTGCTCGGAAGCAGTGGCCTATCCAAATACCAAATTACATGAAATCCTGACGTCAAAATGTGCGACGAAAGTACAGCAAAAATATGCAACAAATCGTGTTGGTTATGCGGTGAAACCATTTAAGGCCCGATAGAGAATATAAATGAGGATGAAATAAAAAAAAAATGCAATGTGATTTTCTACCTGGATCTTGATAGGAAAGTTGGATGCATGCAGTAGAATCAGAGCAGGCGCTGATAGATGTCGTGTTGTGATTCAAACATTCTTTCGAACTCGAGTTATCAGCCGCTATGTAGGCACAATGGAAGCAATCAATCGCCTCTCCGTATCCTATGAAATATATAAAAATACCATACCAACTTCAGAATTGACCCAACCCAATTGAATAAATTTGTCGAAACATGTATAGTTGAGTATGTGTCACTGATGGATCGGGTGGATGGGAAACGATTATCTATGTAAAACGGCTGTAATGGACAAAGACTTTGCTCTATCTAAGTACGAGTCACAACCTTGCCGCTAGCGCGATCCATCACTGGTTCATGTTCGACAAAATAAAATTTTGGTTTCACATTACCTATGGGAAATAGAATTCCATAGTTTCATTATTTTTATAAATAATATTTACCTTGACACCAGTATATTGCGCCACAGCGTCAAAAAGTAAACTGGCCGGTGGCCAGTTAAATTTATCTTACAATAGCATCTGTATTTGATCCTTTATCGAAAAATCTACAAGTTGACTCCCCTACCAAATATTTTCAATATTATCATGTATTTAGCAATAGAAATGATGTTTTTCAGTATCGGCCATTTTTTTCTGTAAATATTTGCAAATCCGGGTATTGCGGTTTTTGTGTGAAAGAGGTGTGCGGTAGACGTAATAACCTCGGCTATTTGACAAAGCCAACTTATTGCCCAAAACTCCATTTCTCAAATTTTTATTATCCCTATCAAATTTGGGGCAAATGTAGGGAAATGATCACCTTCGATTATAATATATAGTAAAAGCGGTCAATGGTCAATATGGCGTCGATTTACTTGTTAATTAGCAATATTACAGCAACACCAAAAGGTAACATTGATTATTCGTAGATTTCTACTTTTCGAATATCTTCATTTTCGAATCAATTCAAACCGAATCTAATTCTTTTTGAAAAAATTCTTGTAAAATTTTACGACTTGCCATTTTTTCTTATTTTATAGGTGAAAATTTTCAAAATATTCTGCTCAACCCAATCTGAATTTTTATTTTGTTCAGCATGAGCCACAGATGGACCGCGCCAAATATTTTGCACACATAATCTTAACCGCAGCCAAGTGGTATATATCTGTGCCCAATGCTTCTCCAAACTAAATATGTGGCTGAGGAAACCTTTGTGGTATTAAATTAATCACAGTAAAGGGCAGTAAGTAATTCCAATCGATTAAATTGTTGAAACTAAAATGGCATACCTAATACGGGCGATTGGTTTAGCGCTTACCCTCAAATTAAAATATCTTATAAATTGATTCGTTCGTACACTCCGCACAAAGTCTTTCCAATATTTCGAGAAAATATATTTTTGGGGTTGGCTTGCATGATTCATTTATCACAAATAAACAGTATTCATTCAGTCCAGCTGTATTCTCAGTGCGTTTCAACCTTTTGTTTCGACGGTAATAACATTCTACTTTAGCGATGATTTATATCGGAAGGATATAGAGTATTCTAGGGTTCATTCACAAACACGCGAAATACGAAACGTTCGGTCATAACAGCAAAATATTTACGCGATATATTCACGGCTTTGCTGAACCGTTTTGAAAACATATTTTCCAAATATTGGTGTTATCATACAATTTTAGCTTCAAATTCGAATAAAACGCCATTGTTGTTGGATTTGGGATTATACTGTCATAATGCTCCCGGCGCAACTACGGTTAGGTGCTTCGAAAACATACTGTCGAAGTGGAGTAAACTGAATTTATTATCATTTTATCAAGCATGAGTCACAAATGGACCGCGTCTAATCGACGCGATCCATCAGTGACCCATACTTGACCTGGCAAAATTTTTCCGATTGGGCCCCTGATGTTTCCGATACTTTGCTATTCATAATTAAAATGGTTCCTGCCGAATAGGTGAAATAAAATAAAAATTATTCGTCGTTAGCAGAGAAAATAGATACTCACCGATGCAGAAAATCACGCTGATGATAAATATTTCAAGTAATCGTTCCATATTAGTTTTTTGTTATCTATTTTATAAATTCAACTCTACAGTTTAAAAACGGAACATTTTATTTTTAGGTTTAAAACATAAAAAATTAATAAATCGCTTAACAGTAATCTATGAATTGATATTACCAAAATGCCAATGAATTTGGATCTGTTCTTGCACATATATATATATAGATCAATCTGAGTCCTTAAATATTGTTTTATGGTCCTAACATTCACACTGCTTTAGTGAAGATATATCTGGCTCTGTTCACTGTTCACGATCAGAAATTTTTATTTCCTTAAGCATGGGCCACAGATGGACCGCGTCTCATTGACGCGATCCATCAGTGACCCATGCATAACAAAATAGGCTTTGACACAACTTTTCCGATTGTGAGGCGATAGATAAAGACTCTATCTCTACCGTTTATACAGCAAACTGATTCCGAAAAATTTGTTCTCTTCTTTATATCCTACTTTTGCAAACCTCACAATTTTAATGGACTTGACTAAGTATTCATATAATTTACACTAAATCCCGATATGACGACCACAACAAGGGTAAATCTATCCAAATAATGTAATAGAGACATAACCACCCGGGAGAAGTTGGATTATCTCTATTGTTCGAACATTTTGTCGATTGTATTGTCTTACTTTGCTCATTATTCAAATATAGACATCCTGGTTAGGCGTGGCGGTTTTATATCGAAAGTTTACAGGCTACCAGTACTGCATATTAGTTTTTTTGTTATCTATTTCAAAAATTTGAATCTGGTTTTGCACACACACATATATATAGATCAATCTGAGTCCTTCAATATTGTTTTATGATCCTATCATTCACACCGCCTTTAGTGAAGATATATCCAAATAATGTAATAGGGTCATAACCACCCGGGAGAAGTTAGATTATCAGATTATCTCTATTGTTCGAATATTTTGTCGATTGTTTTGTCTCACTTTGCTCATTATTTAAATATAGACATCCTGGTTAGGCGTGGCGGTTTTATATCGAAGGTTTACGGGCTACCGGTACTTTCACTTTTAATGATAACGACACATTCATAATTCATTTCATACCGATACAACCTGAAATGTACATTGTACGACAAAGTACAGAGCAATAGCATTTGTAATAATATGATCTTTACCAATATAATATCATATTTTTAATCATTCTATTGCTATCTTTCCGGCGGAATTTGAAAATATGAGAGCACGAAAATGAAATCAAGGTAAGTATTAAGAAATGCGACCAATTTTAAACCAATAACAACACAGACAATAGGAATTAGTTGGTTGTGTCGGACAGTCTTTGTTATTTATAAGTCCAAATGAGGGAATAAAAGAATAAAGACTTTAAGGGCATTAAGAAAATATATTTTGATTTATTTAAAATTCTATCTTTGCAAACATAAACTTCTGATGGATCGCGCCGTCGAGGTCATCAGTCGCTTATTGTTTACTTTGTAAATAAAGCCTAGAACGTCTTTCATGAGAATTTTTCCTTCGTAGTAGTTCTTCGCTAACGACTATTTGTTGATTTGTTGATTTCCATTCATACTTTGTCATTTTTCCTGATATATTTCAGCTACCTTCATCAGGTATCGAACATTCGGTACTCTGCTCAGGCGATTTTCTAGCTACTAGATTTTTTATCTTCCATACGGTTTCTATCTATGATTTACCACAAGTAGTAACATACTTATAATGAGGTTCAGAAATTCCGTCTCAGTAATAAAAAGAAAATTCATAATTTTTCCGCATGTAGGTTCAAGGACATCAATGTTCCTTTCATAACCTTTTAAAAAATTTTAACACAACATCTCCAAATTGACCAAAATATCATTCTTCGCACTAAAATATTTTGCATTTTCCTGTTATTCCAGATATTTCTGTTAAATAATGGAGAAAACTTCTTGTCATCATTTTCAAATAAACTAACCAAAGCAACCTCCGTAACTAACCGGATTGCGCAACGAGTTGTGACCACATGGAACTTGAAAGCATTAATGCAGATTAATATTTCCATAAAGAATTATTGTGAAACTTTCTTCCCTATTTCAGAAAAAAGGGAAATTCTATATAAATCATATTTATCTTTGTACCATAAATATATATGCCAAATTATTATACAATAAAAGAGTGACGTGGGTTCGATAAATCACGTTGTCGAGATACATTAATCACGATTCAGCTACGTGTCAAAGACGAATCACGAACGTCAAAGACGCTTTTCTGTCATTCAATAAAATATTCTCAATATAATGATGAATACGGATTCCCAAAGAATTCATCTTTTGAAGAATTTTCATTCAATCACTTAGGAGAAATTTTTATTTTGTCAGCAAGCATATGTATTGGGTTGCATCATCCCGAAACGAAGATTTTTGTATCTGATAGAACGTTACAGAAAAAATCTCTAATATGTCGATGAAAATTTTAAAAATACGATGTCGTGAAATTTCAAAGATCAAATTTTAGCTCAAAGTTAAACGCTTTGTCGTATCGTGCCGAATCACACAGAATGAGCAATGAATGCTCAACTGACTTATCGCGTCTCCTCGGGGTGATACATCGTATTGACAATATATGCGTACGCCCAATTTTTGTGAGATTTAATCTATTACGACCGAACCCAACGACGTACCCGATACACATCCACTTTCGATTATAGAAAGAGTGATCGATGAGAGACTTTTTGAACAATCATTGGTCACTTGACCCCGGTGGTCATACATATTGTAGCGGGTCGTATTGTAGCCTTCCGCATATTAAAATTAGGACTGGGCAAAATCGAATCCCTTGGAATTCGAATCTGATTCGAATATTTTTTCGAATCGGATCGAATCGTTGACTAACAAATATCCCACTTTAACTATTACTTCTATTGTCTCCATTATGATAATTATAAAATTCAAATTTACAAATTACAAATATTAGCAAAAACTGTCATGAAAACGATGTATTTTCAATTACGCTCCAGTCTAAGAGCAAAAATTTTCTTTTTAGCGACGAAATACAGTCGATTTTGGTTAAATTTGAACAAAATCGATTGCATTTTGTCGTTCAAAATAGAAAATTCCACTTCGTTTAGCATGTTTTTGTTCCTATGACTGATTCAAGATTGATTCGAATAATTTGTACCTCGAATCGATTCGAATCAGCGAATCGAATTGCCCAGCTCTAATTAAAATGTGACTACTTCACGTACACCAACATATGAAAGCTGTGATTATTGCTAGAAGTTTATCCCATACGTTTACTGCAAACAACCTTGGGCTTCTTCGAGAAGGATAGGAACCGCCAGACATTTTTTGGCGGACATTAAACTCATACGTTCCTCGCCTTCCCTATACTTTAAGCTGAATTTGGCGTTGCAATGCTTTTATCCACCATAATAAAAAAACAACTGCTACGTTGATATTAACAAAAAAACTTTTCTTTCAAGCTTCGATATTAAGCCTTTTTCTGCTATAGGGCAAAAGAAAAACGTTCAATAATGTTACCATTTGGCCACAATGAACGGAACATTATATTTATATACAACTAATATAACATGGACAATCGGTGTATGGTAACCCGTCTATGCATAACAAAGTAATATTTTCGTCATAAGAAAACAATTTTGGCAAATTACACGCCCAATTTTATCTTTTCCTATCAAGGCAAATAAAAGTCCAGGATGTACCCGGTTTGTTGATATATCACGAGTACTTGGCTATTGTGGTCAGATAACCCTTCAATGAAAGTTTATACATTGTTTTGGATATACTCCACCCTATATGCTAACAGATAAGAAAACAAAAAGAATTAGCGCTACCACGAATTCGAAGATAGCTGTGAGTAGAAAATGAAGCTTATTTTTTGGCATTTAATATTTTTTGTGGCTCATCTAATATACATGACGTCATAATGTAAGCACAGACGCCGATTTTATGCGCGAATCACATGTTCACAGAGTGAAGTGATGGCAGAAAGTATCAACTATTAAATCCTAATCCCTGAGACGATTATTACTTGCCGAAAGCGATCGAAAATTTTTGCCATTTTTGGGAGCAAAATATTTCAATTGAGGTAAATTCAAGAAAAATAAGGGCGCCTCACAGGCTCACGAATATTTTGGGTTATTCTTGCCCGCCTGGTTGCCACAGGTCAAAGCAAATATTTCCATTATTTGTGTTTCGAATCAAGTTACCGATTGGAATTGTCCCGACCTAGCCACAGGCCCTTTTTGTAGTTTTCATGATCCCAACCAACTATTTAATTTTCTCAGGCGTAAGCCACAGATGGACCGCGTCTTGGCGGCGCGATTCATCTGTGACTTAAACTTAGCAAAAGATACTTTAATATTTAATACTTGGATCATATCTCAGAAGGTGCCTTTTGATTTAAACCCATTAAGAGACTGTACCATATCTGGCAGTAAAAAGCACAATAAAAACAAATTAATCTCCACTAAACTAAAACGCAAATAATATGCTACAATTAATATTTTATAAGGTGACGTGAAATTATAAGCGAAGATAATAAAATCCCGCTTTTGATTTATTATATTGAACCATTCATTTGTCAAAATATTTTATTGCTCCACGAGAAGTTCTAATTACAAATTTTTTTTAGTTAAATTAAACATTTGTGGGTATCTGCATGTACACCCAAATTTGCCATAATTCATTTGTGGGTTATCCAAATGCTTTTGTCAGTTTAACAAAATTTCATCAAAATCACCGCCTTTTGACTGTAGCCTGGAAATACTAAAGTAAAACTGATAAATTCGCTCTTCAATTCGGCGAAACACGGGTTCCTGATGGAACGCATCGCCAAGGTGTTGTCCACCAACAGTCCATAATTAGCACAAATCGGACGAACAAATGGTTTTTAAAATTGAGTAATCAACATTACTGCAAATTAACAGTAAAGTTAATGCAATTTTGTTACAGGGTAGAGGTCAGATTACAAACAAAACCAAAATCAGAAATATCAAAATGGATCCACATTTCTTTCTAGTGATTCGAATCGATATGGAGCAGAAAGCAATTCGAATGGTGGATAAATGATCACTGGTAATAACATCCACCTTTCAAAGTGGAATTAAATTGATAAATTGATATTTTTCCAAAATATGATTAAAGTGGATATACCTTTTTAGTCTATTTCAATCAGTGAATTTTATTTTGTCAAGCATGATACACGGACGAATCGCGCCTCGTCGGCGCGATCCACCAAGGACTCAAGCTTGAACAAGCAAAAACATGTTTGCACTGAACAATTTTGAATGGCATGTGCGTATCGAAGTAAAGTGCAAAGTGCCCCGTTCCGGCGACTATTTTAAGCAAGTAGAAGGTGTTGTTAGAAAATTGCGCGATTTCCGATTAAGACACCATATGCTGATTGTAGTGCATGGATTTCCGATCCGGTCTGAAAATGACTCGAACCCGTAGTCTTCAACTAAACATCTCAATCTGCTGTTCAAGTCCCATATTATAAAATGAGAGAAATATTATTTACAATATAAAGATTTGACTCGGAATAAATTAAGTCGAATCAAATTCCCTCTGGTGCCCTATATATCAGCTGTACAAATCTTCCTTCAGTACAGATAAACACTCCAGGGCTAACAAGGGAACAAAAAGTTCACTAAAAATTCCACTCAGAGCAAAATTAGAGTGAGCATCTCAGAAGAGCCAACTTGTAACCATTTGCTGTACTCTAATTAAAAACATGACTCATGGAACCGAATCCATATAAAGTAGACAAAAATTAGCATCTGCCCTGGACTATGTAGCTAGATCTACCACCTCCCTTTTCACATCAATTTCCTGTACGACACTTGAGAAATGTATTTCAGGACAAAAGTACATAGGCTTTTTAATCTTATCTTAGATGTTGATGGACAATATCTTTATATATTTTTTATTTAATTCAACAGACGCCTTTTTCGCTCAAGTCACTTCTCGAAAAATTTTTGCTGGTAAAAGTTCAAACTAAACAGCTAAAACCATTTTTACGAAAATTCCTGAAGAATATATTTTGTTGGACGTAAGTCATTGATGAATTGCACCTTGCACGATCCGCTAGTGACTTACGAAAAACAAAACAATATTTCTGCTCTACAACTTAGAAATTAAACAAGGAAACAACTTGAGAAGGAAATACTCAAACCCCAGAATTGAACAAACCAGAGGTATCGTTTGCGCTGAAAGGTATAATTTCCGTCTGAATTATTCTCTGAGATGTGAATTTTCTTAGAAACAACACGACATTTCTTTTCGATTTCCTTTTTCATTGTGACGCAAATATTTATTCCCATAATACGTGAAAAAGACACAGCAGGAAATAACAAGTATAGTTCAGCCAGCAATTAAAAACATAACACAAACTCAATGAAAAATATTGTGCTTTGTAATGCTATAGTTCGATGCCCTTGCCCTCTACTCCTGGAAGAACGCAAAAGTTGCATAACAGCATTTTATCTGCGGTTTATCGTAAAGGCGCGGGCCATTTGTGACTCATGCTAAAAATGTGATTTGGTGAGACCGATTCACGACTGATTCGAATAATTTGTGATTAGAATCACTGAATTGAATCGCCCAGACCTACCTACGAAGTCGAAATAATAAAATGCGGCTTTACATGTTTTTACCACCACCTATTTCTTGATGTGTTAATCGAATCCATAATGGAGGCTGAATTTGAATAACACATCTGTGCCGGTTTGAAAAGGTGGAACTTTATTTCTAGATTATCCTTTGTGAAAATACGAATTATTTTTTTTTTCCTTTGTTAAATATTGGGTCACAGTCGTGTGGCGCTTCACTCCATTTGCCACCTTCAAAATTAAGATCTGAGTAGTATGACTACAATTACATCTCGTCAGCAAAGAATAATTTGAAAATGGAGGCAATAGACCTATCATTTCAGTTCTTAAGTGTATGTTTTTATAAAATTCGAACATGTATAACTACTTTGCTATAAATCCTTTAGAAACGGTTGTTGGCAATTCCATCCAGTCTCCAGTTGTAGATTCTTCTTTTACGGTTTCTTCTTCTTCCCAAGAATCCAATCCAAGATTCATTTGAAATACTTTGTTCCATTTTTGGAAAAATAAATTGCTTCGAACTTTGAAATTTATTTCTGTTAGAGCTTTTCGTAGAACGACCTGAATACGATAAAATAGTGAAAATTGTCAAATATCATTTCAGGAAAAGCTTTTGGCCGTCAACAGCTCTGTCTGAATTTTTCTAAAGGAATAGCACATATAGAGCGCAAAGTCCAAAGCATCAGGGTACACTTAGTGATGGAGGTCAAGCATCGATACCCTGCAATCCAGCACAATGCCACTGCGCTTTAGGCAACCGTAGATCGCTTTCAATCACCAACTGATAGAGTGACCATTACAGCCCCAACGATTTCATGGGATATCAAAAGACTTTTGTGAAAAGGTTTGTGCGAATCTTAAATTTACATCCAAATTTTATTCCTTAACGTCTCCATGGGCGCCATTGGTTATCATGTTGGCATCGCAGATTGAATATTTTTAGTTCGATTCTCGGCAAGTCCGGCTCGTTAATCCATGACAACCACTCAACTCATGGTGTAAAAATTTTGGGTAGGTTCATAACTTTCCGATACGAGGTAGGTAGGGCTGGGCGATTCGATTCGGTGATTCGAATCGATTCGAAATACGGATTATTCGAATCAACCGTGAATCGTTCATAGAAACAAAAAACTAAATGGAGTGAAATTTTACATTTTAACGACAAAATGCACTCGATTTTGGTCAAGATTGATCAAAATCGATTGTAATTTTTCATTAAAATGAAAATTTTCGCTTTTGGACTTGGGTGTAATGGAAAATACATCGTGTTTAATTCTGTTTAAGCTAATATTTGTAATTTTTACTGTAAATTACTTAACTATCATAATGGAGACAATAATAGTAATAGTAAAAATGGGATATTTGTTATTTTTATGGAATCAGCGATTCCACCAGATTCGAAAAAAATTTTCGAATCAAATTCGAATTCCAAATGATTTGGTTTTATCCACCCCTAAAGATAGATAAAATAACTTCCAATATAATAAATAAAACTGTTCATCTATAAGTAGCCGCTGGTACAGAGCGTCAATTCAAATGAATGACAAAATAAAAAAATAGAAATTATTACTTTGCCAAGCATGTGCCGCAGACGATCCATCATGCATATTTCATATCAACGGGGCCTAGTTTTATTCAATGAGCATCAAGTTTCTCAATGAGCATTAGCATAATATAGTCCCACAAGCCTCATATACGGGGTATTTACACATTTTTTTGAAACCTTCGAAACAATACGATTTGTAAAATATAGTACAACAACACAGTCTAGACATTTGTGAAATGCGCCTTGATGTCGACAGTCCTCTAGAAATCGCTCAAAACAAACATTACCTCCCTTTTTACAAGCGCAGATTTGCTTGGTTTAAGGGTCTCTGATTTCTGTTCCATTAAACTGATCGTTCTATTTGATTTTCTGATTTCATCTTTGTACGCTTCCTCGTACTTCACTGCGTGGCCAGTACTTTGTTGAACTTGTTCTGTATTACAAAGTTGGAATGTACAGACGATACCATTCACTACATGTAATGTAGGATTCACTTTTATATTAGAATGCTGGGTAAAACCGAATCATTTAGAAACTAAATATGATTTGGATAATTTTTTTGAATTAGATCGAATCACCAATTCCATATATATAAATAGCAAATATCCTGTTTTTGCTAATACAACAACCTTTCTTTATTATGAAAACCAAGAAATTCATTTATAGAGACGAAGTATTGACATTACAATGAAAAGACTTAAAGGCAATGTAATTTCAATTCACAATCCGTGTCTAAGAGCAAAAAATTATATATTTTAACAGAAAAAATACAATCGATTTTGGTCAAATTTGACCAAAATCGTTTGGATTTTTTTTGTCGAAAAATGAAAATTACACTTCACTAATCAAGCTTTTTATTCCCGAGATCCATTTACGATTGATTCGAATCACTTTATGCATGACTAACGTATGGCATCAGTGACAGATACTTAACAAAAAATCCGACCGAATGGACAATGCAGGTGTGAATAAGTAATTGAAGATAGTTTCCACAAACAAATAAAATATTTATTAATCATGAAAGCTAAACGGGGAACAAAAAAAGTACCGCCTAATTGTAAAGTCGTTTCTGTTTGTATATATGCATGGACTATTTTCCACTCAGTGCAGACACCTTATCACTCTTCACTGCATTTTTATAATAGGTTCACTTCTTTAGCTAATGATGCACCTAGAAATCTACAGGGTACAATATATTAATTAGTCTGTTGTGTGCTTTGTCTAAATATTTGACAAAATGTTATTATTATTTGGCATACGGTCCAAGGTGTTAAAAAATGTAAGAGGTTATATTCGAGGTTATCTATTGAAATGCAGAACCTCGTCCTAATGAGATCTAGTCATCAAGTCCACAACCGGTTGTTTGATTGCTTTTAGGCGCAGTGGATGTAACCAACAATACGTGTATTTTGCCTTACGGGCGACAACTTGCGGAAGGATGGGCAAATAACATGCAGCTTAAAACTTACTTTATCAATTATATACATATTAATAGACGAACGGCACCAGTTAACAGAGATTTTCTCACCTATAAATTTATATGCATCAAGCAGCTCTTGGTCTACACTTTGTAATCTTTTTCTTCGGTCTTTGTCAATCTGAAGAAGATTCCCTTCGTGAGCTTGTAATATTCCTAGGTTTAATTTATGAGCACGATTTTGACTTTGATTTTGCATCTTAATTTACTGTCGATTTTGAATGGCAATTAAAAAAAATAACTAATGCTCTACAGGCACGGGGTTCGGAAATGCTCTATCCTGCGTGTCCTAAGAGGCAACTAAAAGAAAACTAAGAAGGAGTAGACGGTAATAGCATCGCTCAGGGCGAATATCACTAACTGCTTTCAATTCATAGTTGTTCAGTCCTGTTTGGGATGTATACCACTTCGAGTGTAGTTGTTGCTAATACATTTTGTCATAGATCTTCCTCATTAGTCGATTACTTCTAAGTCCTACTTCTGGCCTTGCTCAGTGAAATTCAATAAGCAAAAAATAAGTAGAAAATGTACTGTTAAAAAGAACATAGATAGTAAATGCAAAAGAATTATTTATTTTCATTATCATGGGGTTCAGTAAGGTTGCTTACAATATGAGAAAACGTAAAGGTCAAAGCGTGAATGATGATGGTGCTGGAAATAAATGTTATAGGATGAAAACCTCAAGTTTGAGTCCTGGTCACGCGGGACGGCCATTAATTTCAAAAGCTTATTGACACTGACCTCGGTCGTCAGGTGTGCATTGAAAATTTTGCTTTATTATATGCATTGAAACAGTTCAATATACCAAATTTATATTTCAAATTTTTTGCATTTTTCATAACAGGAGAAGAAGGTAAGGAAAATATTTGGTAAAGTTTTCGTGCTTTTCTCAGTTCATTGTAAAAATACCTGTTATGCATATACAGCTCATGGGGTATTCGATCACCTCGCGCTGCCGATGTAGCGTCCTCAAATTACCTTTATAATTTTGGATCGCGCTAACAGTCTACACAATTTACCAGATTTGAGTACAAAATAGCACCTCTGTCCCAAATTATTTCGAAACAAAAATTTAAAATTTTGTTTTGTCAAGCATGAGAGATAGATGGATCGCGCCTCGACGTTGCGATCCATCAATGTCCCATACTTGACAAAACTATATTTTATAAAACTTTTTCTTGCCGCGTATTTAATTTGATATTGTTTCCTGCTAAAATTCCGTAAAATTCAGACATAAACGTAAAGAATGAGAAAGTAAGAAATTGTTTTCAAGCTCCAGTGAAATTTTTGATGCTTTGTCCAATCAGCATTTTATTTTGTCAAGCATGCGCCACTGATGGGCCGCGTCTTATCGACACGATCCATCAGTGACACATACTTAACAAAAGATGTTTTGACAAATCTTTCCAATTAGCAGGTACTTTTTTCAGTTCTCCGTTTAGCTTTCGCGATTGATGGATATTTTATTTATTTGTGGAAACTACCTTCAATTACTTATTCATACCTGCATTGCCCATCCGGCCAAATCATCTTTTTCAAGTATGTGTCACGGATGGATGGATCGCGTCGTTAAGACGTGGTCCATCGGTGGCACATGCTTGACATAATAAAATTTCTGATTAGGTGTATTTTTGACCAACCTTGGATTTAAAAGCATTTTTTTATTGATTGAATTCACTTTAAGTTGGGCCAGAAGCAGCGCAAACCCCAGCCATCATTTAGTCATCATTAGCATTCAAGACTGAAAATTGCACATGGGATAAACCGAAATTAGCCTACCAGATTGTGACTCTTGGAAAGTTTGACAATGTCGAAATTGTAAAAAGTTTCAAATCTCACAAGACCTAACATTGTCTCTACTCGATCACATATGTTTATAGAAATTCACTCTACGCAAGCATAAAGCAGCCCCTAAAAACATGGGCCCTTTATATAGAAAATAGATACTACAAATTGAAGAATCAACAACTGCACTCTGAGGAGAAAACATTCCGAAATGAACTAAGCCTTTATAATAAAGTGCAGTCAATGGTATCTGCCCAAAAAATGAAAAAACCTCTACCACTTTTTTCCCTTTTTGGTTGTATCTTAACATGCGCAGGAGACACATTAGAGTAAAAAATCTCCAACCACAAAACACATACAAGCCGGTTTCCCCCTTCCTGCCATTTAACCCCAACTCTGTGTGAAGTAAACCTATTCCACCTATCCCAAGAGAGAGACTAAACCGGCGAAGACTTTCAAGGTAATCTGATCCAACCATAAACAGTATTCGGTAACGGAACCAAAAGAAGCGTTTCTTAACAAATCATTTTGAATCTTTTGACTCCAATTGTATTTTGGAAATGTATCGTATTGTGTTGAAAGGGGAACATATGTTACATTTACAAAAGTGCTACGACCCGAGACAATTTTAGAAAATTATCCTTTTGTTGAAGTGTTTCTGGGCCAAGCATAGGCAATAGATAAGGTTAGCTTGAGAGCTAACCTTATCTATTGTCTATGCTTGGCAGTAATTTTTAAAAAAAATTTGTTGATTTTGTTATTATAAATTTTTTATTTCAGTTTGTTCTTCTCAAATTCTGACCTTGGGTTTGCTTAGTAATATGTGCATTAATATTATTTCATCATTTTGTTAATAAATGCCAAATATTTAGCCGGTGATTATTAGTTATCTTGAATATTAAGATTAGTAATGGCAACCTTGCTTTTTCTCAAACTAGGTAAAGTATCACTAGGTAACCTAGCTTCACTTCCAAAACTGCTAAAACACGTAAATTAGGTAGTCATCGTTTGGCTATAGTTAAGACATTGTTTCATGAAATTGAAGGCTAATTTCTTTGACTAGTCTATTTTTATGATAAAAATGGATTTTGCTCGAAGTACTCTCAAAATTAACTCGTAAAACTAAGTATACCAGGTAAACTGGGTATGTTTACCTGAAACTGACTACTAATGCAAACATATTGAAATGAAAATTTATCCATAATTTTTTGTCTCAATTAAAGCAATATCATAATTTGTTAACCTATCTGCTTTGTATATATTTCTGTATATCATATAAATGTAGTTGTTTGGTTTTCATGATTTCGCTATAGCAAGACACCGATGCAAATTCGTCGCCAATTTTTTTGATTTCGCTGTAGCAAGATATCCAATTTATTGACTATCGTAAGTACCAAAATCCCCGAACCTATTCAGTATCTCAAGCCTTTTTTCGTGACAAATTTGACTGCTAATTCAAGAACCTACCTGCCTACCTGGTTTATATAATTAACCGTGTTTAAATTCTTAGTTTGGTAAATTTACTAGGAAGAATAGGTTATTCGAATGATACCTAAAACATTTAACTAAGAGCCTGGTTTAAAAATTATTAATTAAATATTAATTTATAAAAAGCTTCTGAAATATTAGTTGAATGCCCGAGCAGCCAGCAAGGCTGGTAGTACGGTACGGTACGAAGTTCGGTACGGTACGATTGAATTTTCCGGTACGATAGTACGGTACGATTCATTTTTCAATTTTCGTACTTGGTACGGTACGGTACGAAGTTCGGTATTTATTTCGTACCGTACCGTACTATTTTTCGTATCTTCGCATTACATTTTATCCTTCTCAAATAAATTCAAAAAAAAAAAATTATTTAACATCTATGTCGTTTCATAACGGGGCGCTGATACTATAAATTGTGTCTATGAAAGAATTTTTAATTAGTCAATTTTAAAATGATTAAAAGCGGCGCAGGTATGGTACTAAAAATGCGACTGATTCACTTGAGCTGATTAAATGAGCTATGTCGTATATCGGTTTTACTGCAGTGGCGTAAAACTTTGTGATTGCGTGGAAATACATATAGGCCGCTGATTTATGACGTCCTAATCTGAATGCATTTTTCTGTAATAACGAAAGTTGTTATAGCCCAATTAAAATCGACAAGATAAGCAGCATTCATAATACTAAAAATCACGGTGTAGTTTCTGAATATATCGTTAGCATCGCCGATGTAATTTGACGGGTTTTTATGTAAAATTCACAATTGCGTAGTAAGCACTGCCCGAATATACCAACTACAGTGGCGGATCAAGAAAAATATTTAGGGGGGGGCACATTTTTTCCGACATGCAAACATAGGCTTTCAAATTTACAAAAAGATTAGGGTGCCGGAGGCGAGCAAAATTTTATGGGGAACGAAACAAAAATACATGTTTTATGAGTGAAATAAACATTACCAGACAGGAAAATATACCTGAGCGCCGGAAGCCCGCTGAAATTTTGTGAAAATTGAATAAAATTTCTCACTTTAAAGGATAAATGCTACGAAATATACAAAATTAATCAGGGAAAAATATTGCGCAACACAGGCGCGCGAAAATTTCATGCAAATTAAATTAAAAACTCTCTTCCCCTGACCAACTATGTAACTAAGTTAACCAGTAACCATCGCTATTACGTTTTGTTTGTACTCTGACACGCACAGGTATATTATCAGAACAGTAACATCAGAATATAAAGATTTTTTAGGCTGTTTTGAGTTGAGTGTTAGATGATGCTCATCTTAATTAGAAGATATATTTTGTAAAACAGCAAAGTCACGATATAGACAGCGAGGCATGTCGGGAATACGTCTATCTGGAATTAAAAAATTAATAGCATTATTCAGTAATGTGTGGAGAACGTAAATTGCACCAGAAAAACCAGATGCAAAAATGCACAATGATAATGTTCTTATAACCATGCCTTCGAATGAGACCGCTCGAAACCCATGCGTGATGCACAACGAACATCCTTTGTCGAGAGAGAATTTCTTGTGACGACACAATGCTGCTAATATGCTAAATATTGCTTCATGTCCGATTTTTTCACGAAAACTGTGCTCATCCTACCACTATTCATCGCTACCGGTCTACAATTCTCATATTATGCACAATGTGAACAATGATATTGGGGTGACACGCCCATGTTTTACTGTGCTGGATTTTAAACCAGATAGCATAAAACTGCATCCCTTTGATGTAAGATGTTGGTGACGTTTCTTGCGGTGGCCAGATCTTAAAAATAAAGCTGATTTGGACATTGGCAGTTGGTACGGTACGAAATTGCTACCCAGCGAATCGTACCTATTTTCGTACTAGTACGAAATTTAGTACGATAAATGAAAAATATAAATCGAACTTAATTTCGTACTGGTACGAAGTTCGATACGATGTACGGAAAAAATAATATCGTACGGTACGGTACGGAAAATTTTCGAAAGGTACGGTACGAAGTTCGGTACGAAATTATTTGGCTGGTTCGAAGTACGATAAAAATTTCGTACCGTACCGTACTGCCACCCTTGGCAGCCAGATAATTATTGCCTATACCCGGTTTGAGTCTCCAGAGCCCTACATAGTGACATTAAGTTACCTCGTTTTGGTGCTAAATTATATTGATTTCCTATAACGACCATTGATAGACCGAGCACCAATTTATTATTCACACATACGTACATGATAGTTCCCTTTATGGTATAAGTAGTTGATGGCATGGCAATTATTAAAATTGATTTCTTTTATGTCACGAAACGTAAAATGCGAATGAATAAATAAATAAATAATGATTCAATAAACCTTATCTACCAAAGAAGAGCTAAGATTTTATTTCGTCAAGTATGAGCCGCTGAAGGACCGCGCCGCTCGATTAAAGAAAAGATTTCCGACTTGGGAAGATCGATTACACACCAGTGTTGGTCAACTCGCCCGCTTTTAGAGAGTAGGTGGTACACGTGTATTTTTCGAACATGAATCCTCTAGCTTCCATCTGTGCTTCAGCTTATCAGCGTTTTTCAATTTCGCTGAAAACGAGATGCAACGTTTTTTGTACAGATTTCTTATATTTCTCCTAAATTAAAACTGATTTTAAAATTTACCATGATTACATTATAAACATTGCATTTGTAGTAAAATTTACCAACTTCAAACTGATTTTTAACGTCAGCGTTTTTCAATTTCGCTGAAAACGAGGTGCGGCGTTTTTTGTACAGATTTCTTATATTTCTCCTAAATTAAAACTGATTTTAAAATTTACCATGATTACAATATAAACCTTAAATTTGTAGTAAAATATACCAACTTCAAGCTGATTTTTAACGTCTATAATGACCTCTCTTGTAACCAAAATTCACTTTAGCTGAATCGGAATCAACCTATGAATGTACTATAGGCTACACTGCAACAAAATTGCAGTAAAACTATCGCTATTTGACAGTAATTTTACTCGATGAGATTGAAACAAAGCCACAAATCGACTTTATAGCCAGTTTTAGGCTACAGACGTGTATTGCCGTCTTCGTTTTGTAGCTCTCAACGCAATGCCTCGGTAATAACTACACATTTATTGTTGACCTTCAATTAGGGCTGGGCAATTCGAATCGAAGCACAATTTATTCGAATCAATCATGAATCGTTCATATGAACAAAAAACTTGCCAAATAAACTAGAATTTTGGTCAAGTTTGTTGCTTTTATCAAAAATCTAAATTGTTGCTTTTAGACAATGTAATGTGAATTGAAAAAATACTACAAACTATCAATTTCTTGATAATCATGATGGAGACAAGTTGTAATAGCAAAAATGTGATATTTGCTATTTACGTGGAATTAGTGATTCGATCCGATTCGAAAAAATTATTCATGGAATGCAGTGTGTATGACGTCATATTGGTTCCCGGGCAAGCTTACACAAGGTACTTCTGAAGAACGTCGATTGTAGACCAGTTTTTATAGACTTGCACCTTTGCTTTGTATGGCGAAATAGCTTGGGTTCTTATTTGACGTTTAAGGACTATACAGGACCAAATATACTATCCGTATAACGGGTGCTTTTACGATTATCCAATATCCGAATATTTTTGTCTCATTTATCCAAATAATACAAGTAACAAAGTTTCGCTTTCAAAACGGACATTTTATTGAAATGTGCAGTCCATAATCATAATATTATTTTTGAAAAATATTAGTTTCACATAAGCATCGTGACATTTTCTGTTTGTTAAAGGCAACATCTTTGTTGCGTCGAAAATTTGTCACTGTGCTAAAAAATTCAAGCCGAAATTGGTATCATAACCTTAAAAACTTCAGAACTTCATACTTGATCATGCATGTTTTACCAGTTAATAATGTATGTTTTGTTATCCGAATACCTGTATAACAAATATTATATACAATTATATGAATATTATCGGATAATGACTCAATCAGACACTTTATTTTGTCAAGCATGAGTCACTGGTGGTCCATCAGTGAGTCTTGTCAATACATACTTGTCAAAATATGTTTTAAAAGAATATTTCTGAGGGGCGTATCTGAATAAACTCTATCAACGTGTGTGGCTACTTGACCATTGAGAATTTGATATTCGTCAGACAGTTAGGAATTATTGAGTTTTCAATTTAGGTAGTTTTATTTTCACAGTGGGATCTTCTAACTAACAAATTGGGATTTTATGTGGACAATGAGCAAGCAGCACCAGTCTCCAATATGTATATTTTTGCTCTCGGCAATGGCGGATCGTTGAATTGTTGAAGATGGCCAACATTCAAACGATGCATTCTTATCCATAACAATTCACGCTATTTTCCGAACAAAAAATTTCAGCTGAGGAATGATTTGTTAAGTATGAACTACTGATGGAACGCACCGCCGAGGTCCGGTTTATCTGTGGTGCATGCTTGACCAAGAAAAATATTAATGGGTTTTATGGCAATATACGATCTAATTCACTATACAAAAGAAGCTTAGACTATACTTTTCAGACAGACCCATTGTATAGCATAGTGTGCTTATTAATGCATGTAAGATTTGTTTGTTGTATATTGGTCGTGGTTGATGGGATTCGGATTCTAGAATATTCTTAGCCTATGTTGCAATCATTGATTGTCGAATGTTGCCATTTTGTGTTGTTCTTTTTTTTTTTTTATAGCCACTTCTTTGAGTGGGTCACCCTGTCCAAGGCCCTATTGCGGTATTGGAAATATTTGGTTCAGAGTATCTTATTTTATATTATGCTAGATAGGGTTATATTTTATTCAATATTATGGTATTTCAATCGAGCATCTAACAACTGCAATCTAAACTATTTATTGTTTAATTATCGAAATCGTATCCATATTTCTGGCATCCGTAATTTCTTACATGCTGCTTTCCATTTGCTGGAAATTTTTGCAGTATCTTCACTTCTGTCTTTAATTTGCTTTATTGTGAGTAGTTTACTGTTAATTATGTTCAATTTGTTTTATATTTAGGACTTCTATATGGAGTGAGTCATACAAATAGGTTTAATTGTGTTATCATTAGAATAAACTGTACTACTGATTTTCATTACTGGATTAAACTTCAGTTTTACAACAAAGGGTGGATGATAACTGTAGCATCGGGCTTGTTTAAGTATTTCTGGTGATAGACACACATTGAATCACTAGATATCGCTCCATTGCTCTAATCCCGGTTACTACAACCTGTAGTCGCTGGTAGTGGGAATCTAGCCCTGCTCTTTTCCTACAATGCAAACCAACACTAATTTTTCACACATTGGTGCCAAATGTTTGTTGTATAACTTAACAAGTGTAATAATTACAATGGTTGATTGCTGTTTATCGGAAGATAGACATCTCGGTATTGTGAGGAGCGCACTTGTGGAATACATGGTACTTTATTTATAATTATAAATCAGTTACTGCAATCGTGAATTTGGAGCTGAATGTGCAAAAAATGTGTACTTTTTAATATTTTTACCAAAAAAAAAAAAACATAACAAAATCGAACATCGTTTGGTCAAACTTTGAAATAACTTAAAAATCAATCAAATAATTAGTTTCGTATTTATAGTAGTTTGGCTCGTGCGTAGGGCCGGCAAAGTCTATTTTAAAATTCGAGTTCATTTTTTACCAATTATTATGCATTTGGCACTGATGGGTCGCGCCGTCAAAGCGCGGGCCATCTGTGATTTATGCTTACAAACATCAAATTTGTGATCGAGATATGACCGATTCACGACTGAATCAAGTAATTTGTGATTCAAATCACCGAATTCAATTGCTCGGCGATATTCGTGAAGCTATTGGACAAAAGTATAGTATTATGTCTAGTATTATGACATCTCTTGTAACCAAAATTCACTTCAGCTGTATCGCTATTTGACAGTATTTTTACTCGATGAGATTGAAACAAAGCCACAAATCGACTTTATACCCAATTTTAGGCTACAGACGTGTATTGCCGTTCTCGTTTTGTAGCCCGCAACGCAATGCCTCGGTAATAACTACACATTTATTGTTGACCTTCAATTGGGGCTGGGCAATTCGAATCGGTGATTTGAATCGATTCGAAGCACAATCAATCATGAATCGTTAATATGACCAAAAACTTGCAAAATAAACTAGATTTTTGGTCAAGTTCAAAATTGTTATTTTCAGACAATGTAGTGTGAATTGAAAAAACACTATAAACTACCAATTTCTTGATAGCCATGATGGAGACAAGTTGTAATAGCAAAAATGGGATATTTGTTATTTACATAGAATTAGTGATTCGATCCGATTCCAGAAAAATTATTCGAATCAGATTCGAATTCCAAAGGAGTTGGTTTCGCCCAGCCCTACCTTCCATGCAGCAGTATTTGAAGACCTCGAGGCGAACCATTTTAACCCTCCCCGATCTATTTTTGGGTCGCCACTCATATGCTGGGACACGCTGCACTAGACCATACCACAGCGGTTCAATT
>OZ023153.1:9772672-9797376 GCA_963675895.2 Styela plicata | reverse complement strand
TATATATTACATCTTCTTTATATTATATTATATTTTAATATATATATATATATTTTATCTAATTTCTGCATTTGGGTGGACAATGTTGGGGTTAGTTTGTACTCTCCAACAAATCCTCCCCACCTCGGGGTTATTTTGTGTATTTTTGAGGGACCATATTTTTTCGTTAGACATTTTCGCGTCCCCCAATTATTTTGAAGGTCATTTTTCACCGTGAACGAATAAAGCATGAGTTGTCATGATTGCAGTTTTACAGTTAGATAGTCCACGATTTTACGCCCTTACAAGTGGTTGATGGTCAACGACCAGCCGACAGAAAAAGTCTTTCATTTTAGGCTACCAAAAATTTTGTGGGCTATAAGTGCTGTGCTAGTTTTTTTCATGATTTCGGAGACTTTTTGTTCACACCACATTTTTTAGTGCCGTGCACCGTTTATATCTTGACCAAAAACTTGGTCAGATGAAATAGGAAATTTTTTATTTATGTATTGACACCCTAAAAATCCAGTCGGAAATTAATCTGGCGATGGCCTTTTCACTAACAACGTAAAATCAGAAAAGATATAACTTTTATGACTGGTCACGTGATCTCTAATTCCCATTGTGTAAAAACAATTCAAGTTGTTTCCTGCGCTTTGTTTGGTTGCGTTTGATGCGGCGTTGGTGGGGTGTTTTGGTTGTTTTTTTTTGGTGGCGGATCTAGCGTTTATTCAAGAAGAGGGGGGGGGGGGGGGGGGGGGTTTTAAAGTGGATTTTAGGAAGAAGCTATTTATTTTTTATAGGTGAAGATGCTGGTCGGGGACGTTGATTGACACCAAGCTAGCTTTGAGGTGTTTTGATCCAGGATATGCTGATGGCTGTTTGGGACATACCGAATGCAGGCACAAGTACGGTGCTGTAGTGTTACAGGTTTTTCCTTGTTTCTCTGTAGGGCAATGTATATTACCAGTATCAATTTGCCGAAAGCTTAAGATAAGATTCCAATTTTTATATTTTTGTACTCACATTTTTCCCTTCGATTTGGTTATGAAATTGGCATGAATCGCTAATCAGTGGGAATTGGTCTTTCAAGAATGGCCAGACATAAGCAATTATCTACAATTCCCAATTACAACGCTAACCAAAAATTTAAATTTTTTCGAAAAAGTATTTTCAAAACAAAATAGTTAATTATGGGAAGCGAATTTTTTTCTTGCCTCCTCTTGAAATATGCGAACTTGGCAATGTTATCTTGTGCTTAATTGATGGATTTTAGGATATCTATACGATGCCCATAAAACTTTAAAATCAAACAACAAACAAAATAATATTTCAAAAAGTTGCAGCAACTCTGAACTTTATACTGTATAGTCGAATCAAAACCTCTTCTACGCATTAGAATTAGTCCTGTTAGCCCATGCCAAAATGCAACAGTTAAGTCTTGCTCTAGAGGGGATTGCAGGAATAGTTGTGAGATTTACAGCACTGCTCTATTCTGTGTTGGAAAGACTCTAGTCACCGTGTTCAATCACATGAAATCACCTTTCAAAAAAATCATGTTGTCTGCTGAATGCCACTACATGTCTCATCAGGGAAGAAAATGCGCCCCATAAGGCTACAACACATGTCATGCAATGTAATTTGCCGTGACTTCTGTGTTCATCGACCCAATAAATGATTCTAAGTAGATGCTAATAAAAGGCAAATTAACTTGTCATTGCTGTTGAATGGATTTAGTAATCGACTTGTGATTCTTAAATATGTGACTCGACTTGTGACTGGAAAGTACAATGCAAGACTTTAAATTATTGGTAAGTCTTGGACTCGCAACTTGTGTGTTTTTCGACTTGGGACTCAAGCTCCCAACACTGGTTATATTCGCTTAAGAGTCAGGGTGGGGGCAGATGAGTCGAATAATAAGTTGGCTCAATTAGTAAGAGTGTTACCCTTCTTATTGTCATAACGCATGAATAACGGCAGTCTTGCATGATCAGAAGTGTATTCAAGATGGTTTTTTTTTTTTTGTATTTCCTAGTGTTTATCTGCCAGAATGACAAAATCTTGCTTTCTTTTTTTTTTTCCGAATCCAGATACAAAGTGCAGCAAGGCAGCCAAAAAGTATTGCAATGCAGTTGATTCAGTATAGGTTTTTATTAAAACCAAACGTCGAAAACAGAAATTTCGATATTCCAACTTTACTGATTTATGATGAATTATTGTGCTTTGTCATTGTTCTTTTTCTCTATGTATACTCATTTTCTTGAGGGGGGGAACAGCAGAGTACCGATACATGACATAATAATATAACTATGAAAAGTCAGAAAGATCAATTGCCCATTTATAACTAACTTGGTTCTGAATGATACTAAATTTTGTAAATGATTTCCAGCTTTTCTAGTATCATGTAGAATGCTATGTAGTATTTTGCGGTTGAATATCATGCAAAACTTTTTTCTAGTGCTTTTCACATCAATAAATCTACGATGTTCCAAAATGACTATTAGCAAGCCAATAACGCAAAGTGGAGAAATGTATGGCCGAAACCTTTACAGGTGAGTTTTGAGTAGGTTTAGGAATGACAGGTTTTTAGAATTAAATTGGGTTTTTTGCAAAATTCATTGATTTGGATGATACCTTAGTTTTACCATTGTTGGAGGGACTCGAGTTATCTTTTTAAATGACTTGACTGTCACCGTCTTGGCTAAATACCACTACTCGTACTTGACTTGACAAAATGCAGGTAGGAGGAATGAGGATTTGTCCTTAGACTTAAAAATTTAGCCTGGAATTATCCTCCTGAAAAAGCAGGTCGTTTTGCTGTTGTGTTAATGATCAGAGAAGAAAAGGCGCCTCCCAGAAGTGTATAACGCATCACCTTAAACCTGCTGTGAAATCTGCGTTGGTCAACAATTTGTCATTGTTGTTAAATGGATTTAGAAATCGGCACATTGGCTCGACTTGCGACTCGTAAATGTATGACGCGACTTGACTTGTGACTCGGAAATTTAAATTTTGTTAAAACCTGGGACTCGTAACTCGTGTTCTTTACCTTGACTCGAAGTGAAGTGACTCATTCCCAACACTGATAAAGTGGCATACATCATTCGTAGGGGTAGTCATAACCGGGGCCGACATTAACATCTACCTAAAGCTCCTATTAAGCAGCCATTATGTCCAGCAATCCTCGTGCGTAATCATACCACTTTTGAAACTGAACCAGGTAGCTGGATCATCAAAAATCACAGGTTGAAAACATATTCTGCATTGATTTTACTGACTGTGCTGACCAGAAACTGTTTTGATTCGCCCACAGTCCAAGGGAACAAATGTATATTTCAATTAATTTCTGTCTGATATTTGAGCATGTTCAACTTATTTGCGCGAGAAACTGAATTACTGCAACTAGAAGTTCTCTTATTGTTCAGCATTCCATCATCATGGGTGTTTGACATTCACTTTTTACATGGCTCTATGTTGCATAAAAAGAATCTTAAGAAAGTCTGAATCATCAATATGTATTTTCTCAGATTTCCTGTTGGGCTAATTGAAGAATAATGATTACATTGGGTGTATTGGTTACATTACATCAGTTTGCACAAACGCTCTGAGATTCTCCTATTCTGACTGAGGATTCGTCAGATGAAAGGGATTATGCGCTTAGTTCATCAGGTTTACATTCATCATTGGTGTAGTGCTCTATGGCTATTATTATAGAACTACAGACCTACATATTATCAAATAGAGAAGGATTATAATGGCATTCTTACATGGTACGTTTTTTACTCTGATCTTCAACAATTATTTATTCAGTGTTTTTGCATTCTGTATATATAACAGGTCGTCTCCCCTCGTTCTGGTATTTGTTTCAAACATATCTGTTTTGTTGGTAATAGACGCATTCATTTTTTCGCAATATATTTACGCTACCTCCAAGAGTACCAGTAGCTTGAAATATTAAATGAAAATATTATAATTAGATCAATTTATACATTCTAAGTATTTCATCTTGTTTTTTATATTATCCTATTTTAATTATATCTAGGTTCATTTATTTTTGAATTTTTCATTTAATATTTTGACAGGTCTAAACAGCAATGGGGTTGTATGATTATGATGGTACAGATATTCCTGATAAAGAATAATGATATCTATGTTCTTCACAATCTACATACAAATCTTCATCATTGCCGCAATAGATCTGAGAATGATCACTCACGAAAAGAGACAATTTTCAAATATATTACGGAGAATAGCTATTTCTCATAAAAGCAAATGTGTTGATCGAAGGGGATACAATAAGGACTGCCTATTCAACTTGGTCATGAAACATTGAAAAGCACAAACTATTTAATTTCACTACATTTCGAATGTCTGAAAATCTCCAGATCAGCCCTATTCTTTTTCGAAAGCTCAGCAAATTACATTGCTTGTATTTCATCAGTTGAGCATATCAAAATAAAACTACGAGTCTACCTGGTGACAACCCTTGATTATTGAAAAGCACATAAGTTTACAAACATAACTGGTTTTTAGTTAAAGTCAAATAGACAAGTGTTGACTCATAGAGAAAGTAAAACCCAATTCTATGTTTCCTTCCATAAAAGAATTGTATGAGAGCGTGCTGTTGTTTTTTGCGAAGTACTGATCACTAAGCTAATCATTTGTCGAACTGACTGACTGCTTTTTTGCGCAATTTCGCATGATCTAACAACCAGACTGGCAGAATATCAACTACTCTAATACTTATACACCCGAGAGGAAAGGTTTCTATCAGAAGTAAACTTAGCAAATGCGCAAATTTAGGTAGCAACGAAACTAAATTAGGAGCTTTAAAATTGGCAATACTGCCATGAAATAGCAGTGTTTTTGGCTTTGAAGCTTTTATAGCCATATGAGGAAAATGATATAAACATTTTACTTCGTCCACCCGAAGAAAATCAAGACTCTGCCACCCTGCCAACAACTATATCCGAAGTCCGAAAATAGAAATAGGAACTTAATCGATGATTAGTTGCATATAAACATATGTTGATTTTGTCACTTAAACCTGAAGATAATTGACAATTGTATTTCCTCGAAATAAAGGAAATATTTTCTATAATCGAAAATTTCAGGACATTGGGATTTATATTTTTTTTTAACAAAGTTGGAATGCTGCTTTTCATCAAATTATTGCCGAGTTCAAAATGTTAGAATTTAGAAGAATTTTAGACGAATATTTCTTATCCAAATTTATTTCTTAGAATGTATGCAAGATAGTAAATATTCGCTTTTGGCAATCCCGATTAGCCAGTTTATTTTCATATTGGAATCATTTTGAGTAATTAGTCGACTACTTTTTTATGCGAATTTAATTCACCCTAAGCAAGGTCGGAAGCCTCACTTAAAAGGAACCAATTAATGACTACTGATATGGCAAAGAGCTACTACAAAAACTCCAGAATCAACATTCAGAACAGAACTGAGCAATTATAAAATATACAGTGAATGGTGGATGATATTAAAACCATTTACCACTTTTTGAATCAAGAATTTTAATACCTCTTATATGGACATGAAATATGTTAGGTATATTCTAAACCTGGCTCCCAACCAGCAGACATGTTATAAGTTTTTTTAATCATGCTAAAAATAAAAATGCGAATCACTGTTATGGATTCTTGAATATTCAACAGACTTCACTAAATGTGGGTGTGTTATTTGTTTGAGAAATACGAGTTTTTCATTAAACCCAATGTTGAATCCATCACGAAAATGAGTATTAAATTTCGACATATATCCAAATTAATATAAATATTTAATCGCATTTTGTGTTTTCAATGAATATAATTTTTTTTTTAAATATTTGCATTTGATTTATAATTTCCTTTTTTTCAATCAACACGTCCAGGCTGTCGCAAAATCTTAATATTCATCCCGAAATTAGTGTCGGTATTTACCATATAAAAATCAAACTAATTCAGTAATTAGTCCAGTCAAACTACATATCGACCCTTGAAAAATGGTCTAAAGATTTTTACATATTATGTAGCCAAAGGCTTGCTTTTCAACATAACAAAAGTTTACTAAAATCAAACTTACGGAAACTCCCTAAAATGATCAGCTAGGGTTAGCATATAACTATATGAAAAACAATCAGGATACTACTTGTGAACACGAAATGCCCCTTATTGTTACGTTATGCAGTTAACAGCATATTTAGGCAACATACAATCCCATGACCAGCCTTGTAAATGCTCTATATCACGAAATTTGTGAATGAAAAGTCTCCTTCCTTCTTATTATGATGTCATCATTTCGGGGTGCTTTAGACCATTTTTTTGGCGATTTTTGGGCTTTCCGCAGTATTTTGACTGGACTAGCTAGATGTTTAAATTTATCATCAGTATTTATCATAAATATTTATCAGTCGATATTATGAAATCTAACCGTAATCATTTTTTTTTTTTATTCGACTGTATAGTGTAATATTATGCAGCGGCGGCGGAAACATTTTTTCGCCCTTTTTAATCATAAAGCCATCATTTTGCAAATAAAAAAAAAAAACAAGAAACTTATACAAAAGCAATTTAGTGCCAGATGTGCATGAAAAATTTTGCCTAATATGGTGAAATTTTTGATTTTGCTTATGGTGAATCGAAGCAAATATTTTGGAGCCTTACTTTTAGGGCGTGGAAAATTCTCAAAAATTTGCCCACAACTTTTGAGCGCATCAGTTATTCATGGCTGTTTTTACATTTTTCATTCTGCCTGTAGCGCAAATATGACAATAAAAATCGAATTTTTTATTTTTATTTTCTCTGATCGTTTTTCAGGAAGCGCTTAAAATTAGTATACAATAGGATTTTGATGTTTATCTTGTAGAAAGAAGCAGAGAATACATTTATGACTGAACACAAGTAGTTGATCCCTAAAAACATCTTTGGGAGTCATCCCATTTCACTCTCCAGTTTGCGAGAGGTGGAACTCACCTCTCACCAGCCTCTTGACAGCGTCCCCCAAATGTGGACAATGTCGCCCAAATGCAGAAATTAGAAAATAACATTGAAATATAGAAATCGAAAATATTTTGGGCGACTTCATTTGGCAGACATTCAGATTATATTTTTTGTTAAGCCGTATATCTAGCCGTGACTCCAGCCTGACGTCTGACGGTGTTAAATAAGGGCATTGAAGTGGTCTAAATAGCTATATATGCTGTAGAAAAAAAGTCTCCCAAATGAAGAAAAAAATATCATGTACGCCAAGTACAGCAAATAGATGTATATATATATATATATATATATATATATATATATATGTAGGTTCCGCGGCCCTCTATAAATAGTGTTAGTCATACCACACTCATCGTCGCTAATATGAACCTACCATTATAAATAGGACTCGATATAACTAGATATACCTTTTTGGTAAACACAAGGAGAGCAATCGATTATTTCAAGATCTAAAATGGCGAATTAAAAAAGTCGTTCATTCAACTTGGAACAAAATGCAGGATAAGAAATAGTTTTGCCATTGTTCAAGGACAGATTTTTTAGTCACTTCTTGGAGTCTATCACCCTGACCAAGGCCTCCGTGGGGATGGCTTAACCATACGACGAATCACGACCACTCGTGAGGTTTTTGCCAAACTGGTCTACTGATTTCTCTTTGAATAGACATGTTGGTGGAAAAGGCCTAACCTGTGGTTACGTGAACCACAGGTTCATACTTGTTTTGAAATGTCTTAGAAGTGCGATAATTTCGATAATTTCCGTTAAATTGAGTTTACAACCGCTTTTAAATTAGGATTGAACATCTACCACTAGAGTTCTTTGTGGTGACCGGAAAACACATCATTGACCTGTCATTGGAAATTTAATAAAATATATTGGATTTCAATGTGGACATGTCGGTCGCATTCACATAATTTTTTGTCATTTTATTTTTTCAAAATATTAATTATGTTTGCTGGACTTTAGTTCGTTTAGCGCTATGGGGACGCGAAACAATCAAATTACAAACATTTGTTACATTTACATGAATGACTCCAAGCACGTTCACATTCCCCGAAATTATGTTTTTGACGATGGTCGTTATGCTGTATGTATGCGAAGCTGTGCCCGTCGAATTCATTTTATCAACTGGCGTGAAGTTTGTTTGATACCAATTGCAGATTAGGCATATTGTTACTTTGACTTGACAGATTTTTTGAAAAGCTTCTTTAAACCTGTTGCTGTAAGTCAACTTACGAGGCGACCTCGTTGATGAAATTTTTGGCAGTTGGGACTGTCGGATTTGTAGCTTGAAATGCCGCCCCACACAGTGAGTACCTACGTAGGACGGTACCATTTCTTTTTTCACCTAATTATATTACCGTACCGTTCTAGGCCCATGTTAAAAAGGTCAGTAGACTGTTGGATAGGTTACCGGTACCGTTAAGCCATTTTTCTCATTTTATGAAAATTGCTTAATCTGCCAATCCCATAGTCCAGAATCAATCGTACCTCTGCTATTTAATGTATTATTGACATCGACTTTAACTATGGACAGTAAGATATTCATTATGTTAATGACTTGACCAAGCATATTTGTTTAGGCTAAGGCTAGCTAACTTATGTTTGTACGATATTAACGTTTAGCTTAACTTGGTTATGCACCTGACGAGTGGTCGTGATTCGTAGATGATTAAGCCATGCCCACGAGGGCTTTGGTCAGGGTGATCCACTTCAAGAAGTTATACTGCATAAGACATGAATTGATGAATGTACATTTGATTTTCAGGACATGGATGAAAAACCAAGTGGAAACACAATTATATTCAATCAAACAAAACGAGAATTATTTTCATTAGGAAATGGTTTTAAAGTCTGGAACAGAAGGTTGCGAAATAACTGGAAAGTTACCCCGTAAGTTCAAACATTATTACTTTTATTAAAGCATATCGAATCACATATATAAGTATTCAAGTTAAATTAACGCCAATCTGCACATTCCTATAGAGTAGTCGTTATAATTTAGTGTATACGTATACAAAACTCACTATATAACTATATGTCCTACCTCAATTGTTTTGTTTTATGTTACATCTCTAATTTTTCAGCCTCAAAGATGAAATATCAAGCGATAGTTTAAATGGATCAAGACTTTTCATATTGCCAGGTTGCAGAGAAAAATTTACAGCTGCTGAAGTAATGCTAATTTTTTACATGTTTTGTACGAGTATCGGTCTTTTCTGATCGGATTTTATCATCCTATTGTTTAATAACTCTTCAAAATTGTTTCGAATGCTATTGCTTTGTTCCCAACTGCTTATTAAACATTGCAATATTATGTATGATTGTGCATAGAAAAACAGAGGGTCAGTCCAATCAGTAATTTTGTTTTGTCAAGCATGTGAACCATTAACACTGCTATTTCATAGCAGTATTGGTAATTTTAAGCCTCATAGATATATCATGAAATGTTGCAAATGCCAAATTTTCTTTTTGTGGAACTCGTTCTCTTCAGATATCTGAGTAACAGCAGCAGAGTATTAGCTGAGGTGAATAAACATAACTAAGAATAAGTACTCAAAAAATTGAATGATTGCTGGTGACTTTGATAATATGTGTGGCTTTGATATAAAATATTTAAACTCAATATCACTGCTTTTCGTGCTTTAACTTTCTTGAATTAAAAATATTTTAAATTTGGCCATTTTGGCTTATCGTTTTTCACATTTTTTTTTCCATCAATATAGCCTAACGTTGGGAGTCATACAAGTATGAAAAATTGCTTTTATCGGTGGTGTAAAAATCTTAGGGGGGGACATAAAAATATAACATTAAAATTTTTTTATAACAAAACTCACAGAAGGCACGCAAAAAATTTTCAACCCTTTTGATAGAAAATACAGCATTTGCGGGGAAAGCCCTATAGGACTGTATAATATGTGATTGCATGCCAAAACCATATTTACCATATTTTGGAGAACTTCGTTAAAATTACAAAATATTTCTGGAAAGACTGTCCCTCCCTTCTAAAACCTTGGGGGACATGTCCCCCTGTCCTCTCGTTCCGCCGCCATAGGAACTTTAGCCTCATTTCATATTTTCCTGGAAATGGCTTCCCGGATCAAATTTTATGTTTAAAAGGAGCTAAAAATATGGAAGTACACTTTTATTAATCTTCAATTCTCTTCCTGAAATAAATGCCAATCAAAAATAGTGATATAGTATTTGATATCTAATCTTATCAAAGTTGCCTGCCAATGAGTCCATCGATAAAGAGCCATATTCCTGCATTGTTGAAGGTGAAAAAATACTCAACAACTCCTCACTTTTTTGTGTTTAAAAGCCTAGGAGACGTACAGTATTAGTATTGAAAAAGAATTAACCGTTTAGCGAAAGCAGATTTTTTGCTGGGTGAAAATGAAGTAATATCTTTTAAAGTCACCTGGTTATTACGGTATATATAGGTATTTTTTCTTTTTAGTTTGATCAAATTAAACAATACATATCTGAGGGAGGAAGTGTTCTTGTAATGTTGGGTGAAGGTGGAGAAACACATTTCAATACAAATTTAAATTATTTATTGGAAGATTACGGAATCATGGTCAACAGTGGTATGTTTATCTTTATGTTTAAACTTACAATATTACGCCATTTTTAATATAATTTGTTATGCATCTTTAGATAAATTATAAGCATAGACACTTATTGTATATACTCAATATTTTTGTGATGAAATCAGAAATCTATCTCAGCCATATGAGCTCTTTCGAGTGAGTCTCTATTTGCATTTCACTATTTTTGTGTAGTGTATTTTGTGTAGAATATTTTCAATACATCCTTAACATGATATATTTCTGATTTTCTGCCAATTCTTATATACTCATGTTCATGAAATATGTTTCAGAGAATACCTGTACTCACCGTAATCTAGGTCTTGTTATTCTCAAACATCATACCTAAACAACATCTGTTTAGCTTTTTTTGCAAATTCGAATCGATCTTAACAAAATTATATTTGCTCTGCATCACAATTCTTTCTTTTTAAACAGATGCAGTGGTGAGGAGCGAATACTTTAAATATTTTCATCCGAAAGAAGCCCTTGTTAGTAATGGAGTTTTGAATCGTGCTATCAGTCATGCGGCAGGAAAATATATTCCTGGTCTTGATGACTCGAGTGAAAAAGATGAAATAAATTCAGTTTCACAGTAAGTGGAATGTTTGTTTGATCGATATATTCCTATATTGTACTGATTTGTTTGACAACAGAGTTGCATCTTTATATCATAGAATCTTTGCAATGTATAAAGGAATTCTGTTTCAAGTTGTATGTCAGTAGATAACTTTTTGAAATTGCAAACACTTTTAATTCAGCTATAGTAACGCACACTAATTTAGTAATTTCTAGTTTCCTCACAAAATACCTGGAGATTAGTTGTGGATTGCATCCAGAAAGTCAGATTTTTTATGCTTCAAAGATGGGTCGATACCAAAACTTTAGTTGATGCCAATACAAGTACCGAGACCACCTTCTTAACTTATATTTCGATATCGATACCGTCGATACCGATTACTTCATTAAATATGTTAAAGGCTTTTTTGTGTCCACATACTTATGTCGTCAGTAGTTCACCCACGTATGTGTTCGCTTACGTACGTTTGCACCCTTGTACTCTTGCATCCCTTAAAGCGCAAATTCTTATGGATGAAATATACTGAATTGATGCTGCATTCAATGATACATGGGTCCAAAAATTGTGTGCAAATAGGCATTGAAAATGTTTGTGGTCCCACATATAACTGGACACCTAACACCTTTTTTCTGCATCAAAAAGACCATATACATAGTCAAATTATCGCAGAAGATTGTTGGTTTTTAAATAAAACATTGCCACCTTACCTAAGACTTTTCCTTGTATCGGTATCGGCTGTATCGGTGATGAAAATTTTACGATACCATTACAGATACCGGGAGTTCAAATATCACTGATACTTGCCGATACAGATACATCGGCCCATCTCTATATAAGATATCTACTAGATGACACACCTTGTTACTTTTTATGTGACTTACTTACAATTACTTAGAACTTCCTCAACAGTAATTCCTTTAAATTTATTAATTATTCCAAAACTGTGTTTTTCATAAATTCAAAACAATAGTGGGTTACAAGATCTCTTAAACATATATTTTTTGTGTTATCACATATAAAAATAATATATTGTAGCTTTTGTACAGAATTGCTTGAACATTTGACACAGATTATATTTTTCAGTTTGAATGTGAAGTTGATTCATTTTGTTTTGACGTCATGGTTTTCAAATATTTTCTCTACAGAACGTTACAATTTGTATATCCATACGGAGCAACTTTAAATGTTGCAAAACCTGCAACATCAGTGTTATCAACAGGTTCTGCTTGTATACCTGTCAACAGACCTATTCTTGCTATGCATCAATCAAAGGTAATTCTACATATTAAAATATTTAGGGTCCAGTAGAAATAATGAAATGTATTTTGTGCTTGAATACTGAATAAAACAATTTGAAAGTGCTCTATGCTTTTTTTATTTCAACTTTTGTTAATAAATTTCACAAAACAACATTGCGCAAATAAGGCTGTCTACAATATTGGATTTGTGATTCATGAATCATAAATTATTCGACTCGATTTTGCAAGTGATTTGTAATTATCAGATTGAAAAAAGTATACATTTTCAGAAAATGGGTTTTTCGATGAAATAGATGAATTTTGATATCATCAACCATTTTCTGAGAAAATGTTTTTGTTTGTTTTTTATAATACTTTGATATTCTAATATTTGATTATCTTCATAAAAATATTCGATTCGATTCTGAATACAACAAATATTCGATTTTGGCCTGCGCTTAACAACGCACATGTCAAATGTTGATATCAGCTGGAGAAACCATTTGGTCCAGGTCAGCCTCTCTTCCAATCAGAATTATACTTTTTGTCAAGAATGAATTACCAGTGAATTGCACCTAGACAGCATGATCTATCTGTGATTTCTGCCTTTGGGTGTCTGGTTAGTTCAAGTCTGTATAAGATTTAAGAATAAGATTCTAGCCACTTGATAACCTACATCTATACTGGGCCATCGCACCCATGACTTGCCGTATCTGCATGTGCAGTCATGGTTCACCATATGATAAAATTGCGTTCTCTGCTTTCCTCTCTCCCTGTATAAAAATGAAATTTTGTCATTGAGACAGAGGGCTTTTTGATGGGATATGTTACCCTGAGTGATGTTGTGGCTGGAGAGGTCAAAGAGTTTTTATTTATAATAAATAGTTCACATAACGTCTCCTTTTTAATAATAAACCTGAATGTTTTTATTCTACATTACAGTTTTTTGATAAAACTAAATTTTCAATTTCCTTTTTAGGGTGGAGGTAAATTAGCTGTCCTTGGATCAGTTCATATATTTTCGGATCAATATTTGGATAAAGAGGAAAACAGTAGAATAATGGTAATATTACTAAGATATTTGCTATCGCTACATAAAAAGCCTTGTGGGTGCAGGCTTTAGAATAATCCCAGGTATTTCCTGAGTATCGTATGAGGCGACTAAAAGGAAGCGAAGAAAGTGCGGTCGATTGTTTTACTATCGTCCGGAGCAGATACCGCTCACTGAACTTTACCATAGAGGTTCAGTTCTGTTTGGGATGTTTTCTGTTTAGAGTGCAATTGCTGGTACTACATCTCATAGTAGCTGTTTGCTATTAGGTGACTGTTACTTGGTTCCTTTTGGACACTGCTTCCGAACTTGCTCAGAGTGAATTTCAATAAAAAAAGGAAAAACTTTTAATTTTGTATTGAATATGTGGAATCATTCTTGAAAAAATGCAATAAATAAAAATTTAAAATCATGTCAATGAAATTTACGCTCTTCGTAACTAAGATTGTTGGTATAGTTTAGTTTGGAGTCAAACAGTTTTCGAAATTCACTGTATAAAGAGAATAATATTCCTATATTTCATATTAACAAAATTTCTGATATTTGACCACTGAGCATTTTGCAGCAAAATCATGATTTATGTCAAATTTTACAAAGTAAAATTTGGCATATATCATGATTTTACTGCAAAATGAATCCATTTGAAAACAATAAAAAGAAAATAATAATCTTTAGAAACTCTAGTATTCCACTCATGAAATTTAACTATACTAAATATCTCATTTCAGGAGGTTTTATTACAATGGTTAACGAGCGATGAAATCCAGCTAAACGTTATCGACTCCGAAGACCCTGAAATTTCAGATTATAATATGTTGCCGCACACTCAAATATTGGCGGAGAGGTAAACCTATTATTCATATGTCATTTTTTCCAGTTTTGTGAAACAAGAGCTGTTGATTCAACTTTATAGATTTTATGGAGCGCTGGGATATGTTATATTCATGGCTTTTTTATATTTTTTATATAGCCACTTTTTAGATTGGATCACCCTGACCAAGGCCATGTAACATCGGCTTACCGATCTTATCCCTTTCTGTATTAATAAAGAACAAAACAAACGTATTGTGCACTGCATTCCCTCAGAATTTGGTATAAGTCAGGCTTTAATAAGAAATGAATTTTTATCTCCGCACGACTTTGTTCTTGTAACTCCCCTTTCAAAAAACATTAAATTGATAATGATTACGAATCAAAATGTTGATGGCATGAATGCTTTTATTTATATCTCGTCTTAATCTGACTTGGGAGTGTCAAAAAGAGAAATGCAAGGGTTCTTTTCACAAACTTTGCAGCCCTACAATAAGCGTGCAAAAAGAAATAAAAACCCACTATTGTACATGTTATTCAGATTAAAAGCATGTTTGCAAGAAGGCGAAGAAGTTCCAAGTGATTTTACTCAACTTTTTGACAGAAAATTATACAAAATGGACAATTCAATATTACCGAAAGTATTGACGTAAGTTTTATTATCCTTTCATTTCCAACAATCCCTCCTAGCTGTGGACTTTGGAGTCGGTTGTATTACCTACATGTCATAAAAGGCGACTGCATCAAAACGAAGGAATTGTAGATCGTGTTACCATTGCCCAGAGCAGATACTACTCATTGCACTTTATTATAGAAGTTCAGTCCTGGGATATTTTATCCCTTGAGTACATTTTGTTGTTGATCTTTTTTCGTTTATCAAGTGGCAATTCTTCACCAGTTTCTATCTTGCTTTGAGTGAATTTTAATAAAAAAAATCATCGACCCTGGATAAATCATGCTGAACAGCATGATTTATCCATGGTCCACGCTTTTTAGTTTTCAATTTAACAATATTACAGAATTAAAGTTAATTTTACTCAATGTTTTTCAGAGCGTTTGATGATCTGAAGATAAAGCACGAACCTTTAACGTTAATCGCTCCTAATTTCGATACACCTTTACCTCCACTACAACCAGCTGTAAGTTTGAATTTTATATTCTTTCGGGAAAAAAAAAAGATTTACACTGATGTTTGCTCCGAAGTTTTTGCTTTACTTTGTCTTCGAGACAGATGATCAAGATAAATTTTGATTGCCTTTTGCATGAGTTTCTGATATAGTCAAAGCTTTTATTTCTCAATTCTAGTCATTTTACAAGATTTTGATTTGTTCTACAATTCTGCAATATTGTCAACTTTCAATTTCTTCAAAACTGAACTGAAGCAAACATCCCATTGCAAAGTCTAAAAAAACAGACAGGAGAGTCATATAGAATTGAATTTAAAACTTTTTATCGTTTAAATTAATCCTTCCAATTTTAGGTATTTCCTCCAGAATTCAACGATCTTCCTCCTCCTGCTCTTGATTTATTTGATTTGGATGAATGTTATTCTTCAGAGAAAGTTCGACTTGCTCAAATCACCAATAAGTGTAAGTTTCTATATCATACTATAGCAACGTGGTCGTAATGTTGAGTCATCCAGATTTTGATACTTTAAATGCTGACCATTCACATTGATTGATTGAGTTTGCTAAGATCCAGATATTGGTCACTGTTGTCCAAGCTTGATCCATACTGGCAGAATGCCATTCACTCTGCTACTCACACACCCGAAGAGACTGGATTCCATCAGAGGAAAACTTGACAAATTGGCAATATTTCATAATAATCTATTTGCCAGAAGATCGAAATGCCTTCTTTTGAGTGTCTGATAGCAAATGTAAAAAAAAAAAGATTCAAAATCTTCAATACTGCTATGAAATAGCAGTGTTGTTGGTTTTGAAGTTTTTTTGACCTTTTTGAGATGAACATTTCGGACACCCGATGAAAAACAAGATTTTGCTACTCTGGCTTGACCTATTAATAGCTCATGCCTTTGATGGCGAGCAAAAATTATAAGGGTGTGTATATAATAGTTTTGCCAAGATTGTGTAACATAATTAGGAATTTTTATGTCATAAAAGAATTTTCAAGTGTTATGCGTTGTGTCTTGCACACGCAACATCATTTAATTTTATAGAGATGTTTTCATTGTTAAATTAAAAAAATATATTTATTTATATTGTGTGAGACTCTTGATTTATCTATTTATGTCCGACATATTTTTATAATATTAACTGAATTATTTAATTCAGTTCTTACTGAAGTCGCAACTCCAAGAAAAGGTATATTTTATTACATGCATCATGCAATCAACTTTAAAATATCAGATCTGCACCTAATTTCTCATTAGTTGTTGATGATAATTAGCATACGTTTCGCAAACCTTTCACAAATGAGATTGAACTAGTTTCTTGATAGTTTATTTTCTGCAACAAATGATTAATTGTGATTTTTAACATATTTTCGAAAATGCCTCATGTATGTTGGAGAGAGAATGGTAAGGGTTGGGCAATTTGATTCAGCGATTTGAATCGATTCAAAGCACAATTTATTCGAATCAATTGAATCAGAATCTTGCTTTTTTTGGGTGTCCAAAACATTCATCTCATTTTCTTCGGGTTAACAAAAGGTTTCAAAACTATCAACATTGCGATTTTGAACCTTTTTGCACAGTTTGGTTGGCACAAGACACTCAAAAAGATATTTTAAACTTCTAGTAAGAGATAAATCATAAAATATTGTTCATTTGCTAAATTTTCTTCGGGTCTCTGCGTAGCTGACATTTTTTGCCAGTCGGCTCTCATGAACAGCAATTTTTACAAAAATGTAAGTATTTACAGTTTGAAACATGTTCATAAATTTATTTTATAACTGTTTAATTTAATATTATTGATGCGCTAAGCTCATGATGAAGTTCTTTAATAGTTCGTATAGTATTGAAGTGAAAGTTTTTTTATACATATATTCTTTTCATTGAAATTCACTCTGAGCAAGGCTGGAAGCAGTGTCTAAAAGGAACTAACTAACGGCCTCTCAAAAGCAAAGAGCTACTGATAGATGTAGTATCAGCAACTGCACTATAAACAAAAAACATCTCAAATGGAACTGAACCGCCATGGTAAAGTGCAGTGAGTGGTAAAACCATCCACAACTTCTATTTGTGAAATATTGAAATATGACATATTCTCATTGTTGAATCTTCATTTACACCCCACTATCATCCCATTTGATAGAGAGTTCATTTTTAGATTCAAGATTTGAATACATACCTGATTCGTGTGTTTTGTATACTTGTTTCTCTTGATTGATCATGACTCGTCGAATGTTTTACCCTATAAGAAATTTTATTTCGTCACTCTTGACGCATGGATTGACCGAGACAGAATGGCAGCTACTCAGACAAGCGAAGAAAATGGTTGCATCAGAAGAAAATTTAGCATATGGACAATATTTTATGATACATCTGTAAATAAAAGATTTAAATGTCCATTTTTGATTGTTCGGTAGCGAACAAATTGTATAAAAAGGTTCAAAAGCATCAATACTGCTATGAAATAGCAGTGTTGATGGTTTTGAAGCTTTCTCGGTCACCCAAAGAAAATGACATTAAAATTTCGAACACCAAAAGAAAAACAAGAATCTGCCACCCTGGACTGCTATATACTAATAGTGAATGTTTTTCTATTTTTCTGATATCAAAGCACTGAGACATCATTACTCTTTAATAAGCATTTAATAAACGATTGTTCCAGCATGCCAATATAACACTGACTATACTTGCACTCCACAATTACCAGAATGTTTCTTGCGACAAGCTAAAATTATCGAAAAAAAACTTCTTATCTGCATTTGATTCTATTTAGCATGTGATCTCTTATCTGGCAACCTCCATCTTCATCTTCTAAGTCTATTTTTTTATCATCAAGTTCTTATCAAACGGGGTTCGGATATAATATTTAAATATTCTAGAATAAATTTTTTGACTTCCATTCTTAACATTGTCATTTCGAATTGTCGGATTTTGATGATATTTATTTATTTACGTCTGTAATTTTTACTGTTTGGGGGATGGATACTCAAAACCTCTTGAATTCAAATCTTTATATTTTTCGCCGCTGTATTAGATTGGCTAACCCTAGTGCTGGACAAAATATTAGTATGGCGGTAAATATTTATTTTCAAGTTTTCAAAAATACTGTATCACGTTAATCTTCACATTTGCGAGTTTGTCTTGACTACGGAATTTCGTGGCATGCTGCATACCGCCTGAAAACAGATACAGATAAACGAAACCCTTTAATGACAAAGGTTTTGTGTCGCTTCACAGGCTTACCTGAAATCTCAAGTTCATCATTTTAAGATGTTTCTTATATATTTTTATAAACAAGGTAGGGCAAGGTATAGTTTCAATTCAGTAAAAATATCCAATTTTATTTGAAAGACTTGAAATAACTCATTAAATTTTTGAGCATCCTTGAAACTAAATCTTACGTCTCCAATACACAACTCTAGCCATTGTATACATGTATAGTCAGAGTGATATTTTCACTTTCCCCAACTCAAGCTTTGTCTTTATCCAAACTTCCTCTTGTGTGCTTAAATGCCTTATGTTTGAACTGTGTATCTATCTATGCTTCTTGAATGCAGTTTGAATAAGATCTCTGTTTGTAGCTATGTCAGCTGTTGGCCTGTTTTCATTTGCAACAAATCAGCATCTAGGTCTGGGAAATAAATTTGATGATCAAGTTAGTCATGAATCGGTTTCTGGCACAAAAAACTTGGATCAAAATGGAGTGGGATTTTCATATTTTAACGATAAAATACAATCAATAATTTTTTTGATATTAGTTAGATTTATTTAAGCCTTTTGTTTACTTCACCTGAAGTGGATTTGTGCAGATTTTGTGACCTTGAAATATGCAAAACAATTCTAATGGTTACAAGGAGCATTTTATATGGAATTACTGATTCTTTTCGAAACTTATATCATTAACAAAATTCAGATCTTATTCCCGACGAATTCTGTTCTGCTCAGTAGTCAGTACGAGCTGAAGCCCAAACAGATTTCCATTGCTGTCGAACCCATTTCGAACCTCGTCTTTATCTCAATTTTTCAATACAGGCAATGAAGATGATCTTGAATACTACGTCCGTGAATGTGGTGAAATACTTGGAGTTACTCCTAAACTTGCAAAGGGATCACAGAGTGCGAAACATGTTCTCGAATGTATATTTAATGAAGTCGTGGAATACAAGAAATTGAATCAGGTTGGATGAATAATAAACGATTTTGTTTTCTAATATCCTTTGGGTGATTATTTAATAATTCATCTTGATATATTGAATCTCTGGTCTGAGTAATGCTCTTTCTAAATTTCCCGCTGTCCCCGATCAGAGTTGTTATCTTGTCAAGTATGAGCCATTGATGGATCGCGTGTCACTGACGCGATCAATCAGTGACTTATACTTAACAAAAGGTGTTTGGAAAATACAGTCAAAAATATTGCTTTGTAAAGCAGGAGCCACAAAAAAGAACAGTTTTTCATAACAAAACATAATTGGTCAAACAAATTCTGATTGGAAGAATTTTGCAACCTTCATATATAAACCGTAAAATTTCTCTATCTGTTATATTGGTTTGAAAGCTTTTTTATTGGAAGAAAGCAATTATTAAAATAAATCTTGCTAATTATTTTGCAAAAAAAAGTTGCAGCATATGCCTACCCGGTTGGCTTACTGAAAAGTTCCAGTATCAGTCTGTATGAGGTGGGTTCTTACAGCCACAGATTTGATCGGATCACCCTTAACAAGTCCCCGAGTGCCAGTGTTCACTCGTTGCAAACAGGGTTAGTGCTGTTAGATATATGTGAGATTTCCAGTCTGCTTTTCCCTTGTCACACCCAGGGTTTATGGTGTTCGCTCAACCACTAGCCCATTGTGTCTGTTTAATGCATGAGTGATTTTGACAACTTATCGGCACTGGTCTAAACACTATGAAGATGTGTGTGGATATGTCCTATCCTTGTCATCTCAAATTAACTATGATCCTTTCTTGTTTTTTCTATTTATGCCTTTCAATCTAAATTTTTCTATATTTTGTTCTCACTTTGCAGGAAAGAGAATATGAAACACCAGAAGGTATCGAATAATTACAAAATTCCTTGCACAAATAATTCTTCTACTTGATGAGCACCGTTTTTCAGCTTGCTTTTACATTGCATATTTCAAACATTAAATCAAACAAACTTGACCGATAGCTCTCAGATACAATTCAACAAGGACTATTGGCTGACAGAATGTAAGCCGAGCAGAAACCAAAAATGGCCTTTCATATTATTTCAATGTTGGTATTTTGTTCAAGGTTTTTATTGTTTCTTCCTGAATGAATTTTTTGTTCTTTGTATAGTTCCATGTCCAAGAATCACTAAAATATATAAAAAATGAAATTGCTGTATTTTCGAAATTTATCCATTTACGTCAAAACCATGATATTTGTCATATTTACAGCATAAAATTGGGCATGTCCTGTGATTTAGCTGTTGGTTTAGGAGACGTAACTACCTATCCTTCCACTATTTCTTTGTGTTTGCCGATCTGATGCAGTAAACGCAAGGATACAGGGGCAAGAGTAACGAAAGTATGACTCTTGTTTCTCACAACCCAAATTTATTTCGGTAACGTTTCGTCTGACATTGGTCAGACGAAACGTTACAGAAATAAATTTGTGGAAGTGTGAAGCAAGACTTTGAACCTCTCTCTTCTGGTCATACAGCAGAATAAATTAATTCTGAATAATCTGAGTCCAGAGTTTGTAACTCGAATTCTAGAGAATAATATGTGCTTTCGTTCACATGGCATGAGTACCTTCTAAATTCACCATCACTCAGACTCAGATTCACGTATTTATTTGTCTTAATCTTACATCACCACCCTTGTCATTGATGTTGAATGCTACGGTTCTACGAGAATTTCCGTACTTTGGATTTATGCTTTTTTTGTTCCAACTCCTTTTCATTTTTTATGTAGTATTTTTGTAAGTTTAACATTGTGATTTATATTGTTTTATATCATTTGGGTGCCATTTATAAAGCTTTCTACCCTATTTCATCAATGGCACACACTTGTTAATTTTATGACTGATATTTTTGAGTTAAAGACGAATATGATGTCGAAAAAAATTTTCTGAGGCAAATTTTTAGTCCCAAATTTAGTAAAATTTTACCTTTAGACATCTTTGACATAAATTTAACAATTTTGCTTCTGTGTATATAATTCCATTCCACTTATTTTCACTTCTATCGGGTGAAATATTTTTGATTAAAATTTGATTTCTCAACTGTGAGGATTGCCTATCAGATACATTTACTTTTGAATCGAATCCCGGTTCAATCATGAAAATGGTTTTTAAAATTAACAAAGTGTTATTAATAAATTCATTCCTTCCCCATCAGGTAATATGGTTCATCAAGCATGAATCACTGATATATCATACCGTCGGTGCTTGGTCCATCAGTAGCTCATGCATGTTAAACTAAAACTGATTTGGAGTTCAAATTTCTTGAAAAATAAATGAGAAATCGAAGCAAATTTGATGAAAAATTTGCTCAAAACATTTGTTGAATCATACTGAATCACAATGATTATTCAAATTAAATGGACCGGGATTTGTATCTTGAATCTAAAATTGGACACACTATCAACTTATAATTCATCCTATAAAAATGAAATATCTCTGTTGGCTACAAAATGTCCCTTCCGCTCAATCAGAAATTTTGTTTTGTCAAGCATGGGCCACAGATGCATCGCGTCTCATCGACGCGATCCATCAGGAACCATACTTAACAAAATATATTTTCTCTTCCCCTCTGGTATTTTAAATATGAAAATTTTCATATGTCTATGACAATTAGTGCGGAGGCAAAACCTAATCATTCGGGATTGAAATGTTTTTTTTTTCGAATATGATAGAATCATAATTGTCATGTGAATAACAACAGCTTTTCTCCATTTTGAAAATTAAGAAACCTATAGTTTGTAATGTATTTTCAAGACAAGCCCATTGCCTCAAGAGCAGCAATTTTCATATTTTAACGACAAAATAAAATCGATTTTGGTCAGCGACTGCATTTTGTCTGAAAATGAAAATTCTTGTTCATTTAGCAAGTTCTTTTGTCTATGAACGATTCATGATTCGAATGAATTGTGGTTTCATATATTCATTATATTATCCTTTTTGCACCAACTTGTTTATTGTGAATTTTCATCTGTCATGCAGCTTTAATCAGGCTTGATTTAAAGCGATTTTATCCACGGGCCACATATGTCAAGCCCCCTCTCTTTTTGTTGGATTATGTGCAGTTTCACAAATGCATGTACATACGGTTTCATAATGGTAGGATTATCCATGGCCGTTGATAAGTATTTACATCAACTTCCATGTAGTGTTTGTTTGTGATGTTAGTATGTAGTTTTACATAGTTAATATAATTATTTTTGTACACACTTCTGTGATTTATTTCCGTGAAAGAACGATGGACGTGGCGAAATTGCGTCTCTTTGGTAGTAGATGACTGCTAGACACCTCTCCGGTGCATGGTGGTTCACGTAACCGATGGTTACGTCTTTCTCCACCGACCACGTCATTCCTCTCCCGCAGGGTAAAAATAATAATTCTATGATTATTTTACTCGGTCGATATTAAACGAAAAAGTGTTTTCATAAGACTAGGTAACCTAGTTTCGCTCTCAAGACTAGGTAGTGCATAGATTAGTCAACGGGTAAACTTACTAGGCAATCGTCGTCGTTCTGTATTTCAGACATTTTTTTAATAAATTCGAAGATTGAAATCGCCGAATTGTCTATTTCAAAAACATTTTAACAGCTAGTTTTTCGTCCTAGGTACCTATTTTTTGAACTAGGTATCGAACACGTTCTAATCAACCGAGCAAACATTCTATGGGTATATTCAAACCGTGGGATTTACAAACCTAGTATTGAAAACAACATAACAAAACAGGACACACGTGGGCTGCGGTTGAAGATCTTATCCATTCAAAGAAGAAAGGTGTGGCTTACTCTATATACCATGTGATTGACTATCCCAATCAGTCAATACCATTGACTGTGATGCGGTTTACATTCGAAAAACAAAGAGAAATTTTGATATTGCTGCTAAAAATACCAAAGAGAAGTAGAAAGGCGAGTCGGCTTTATTTAGACACTCCGTGGAGAATGGACACCAGATAGGAAGGGACAATGCGTAAATTAAAGAAATGAAGGGCACTACAGGAAACGAATGTTCTTAGATCTTATCATATTCACAGGGATAAGAACAGCAGCAATAATAAGGAAAACCGCATGTTTGCAAATGGCTTACTTATTTTTATTGTATCAGCCATTAGGTTTAGTCTAATTTATTTCCTCTTCGTGTTATTCAGTGCCTTAATAATTGTGTAGTTTAGTTGTTGTCATCTGTCGATATAGCCCAGATTTTTATTCCATTATCCACTGCCCTGATGGAGCTTTTCTGAAGAGACGATCGGACATATCCATTGAAACTATCAACCAAGAATGATAACGCGAACATTGGGTGCAAGGTGTAACGGGGGTCGCTGAGATCATTTAGCCAAGTTACGCCCTTTATTAATCATTAGAGGCATTATTCTTTCTTGAAGATATGATGTAACATTTAAAAAAACTTACTAATGCATGCAAAGATGACCGTGTTATCTCATCACATGGAAAACAGATTGGTATTAAAAAGACCACGTACCAAACAACTTTTTAAACAAAAGAAAAGAGATTGAATTAAAATGAAATTCGCCTCGGACATATTGCATTTATGTTTATATAATTTTTCGATTTGGTCTGAATAAAAATCAGCGAAGTAGCGATAGAAAAGCTTGTTTTTCGTTATTCCAAAAACAGCAAAATCGGTGACATGGGTGTGTTGATTTGGCATGGAATAATTCTTCAACAACTTTTTGCAGTGTACAGAAATAGGTCGCGACGCCGACTCGAAAACAAACGACTTTTTAACACGAATAAACTGCTTTTTCAGTGCTTCATTTAGAGAAACTACAACCCAATATTAAGCATTACAAGTGGTAGGGTCCTTATCCTCATTTCACTGACAGTGAACTAAAATTGCTCGTGATTCGATTTAGTGTTCAAAATTATTTCAAACTACGAACCGCTAATCCCTACTCTTCCCCACTTCTAGAGTAGGCTACTATTGATTGCAGAGGAAAATTGAGCTATGACGTTATATTGAAGCGTAAAAGAATTTGCATGGTGGCAATAAGAAAGAACGTGCCACAGAGATAAACGTAGAAATACGACAACTTTCCAACATTGGTTTTTATCAAGTTGTTTCTAAAAGCGGACAAAGATCAAAAGAATCATCAGGCGACCCAACGA